>OY804605.1:47154962-47429962 GCA_963680895.1 Fragum sueziense
TTTCTCAGAACGTATAAATGGGTGAATGTATCACAAACGAATAGAGATATAGACCGTAATGGCTTCTATCCGTTGTAGGTACAATATGTGAGTGTTGTATCCTGATCATTAGAAATGTAAGTGGTTATTTGGTGCAGTATATAATAGAGAAATGAATTGTCTTTTTTTGGGGACAAGGATTTCCTCTGTTATTCTGCATCGGATGCCATTTGCTAGGCGATGTTGCCGTATTCTATGGTCATGGAGTTAGTGTTTGTCATAGTCAGTCCTGTACGCATTTCTATCCTATATACTAGGATATAGGATATCAACGTCGCGATACATAGTAACAACGTCATGTCACTGATGAGCCGAAAGGCGAAACCGGTTTGACAAATTGAATTTAGATTAAATACATACATATTGTAAGGCACGTGAAGTCAGTTATTTATTTCGTTTTATATATATATATATATATAATATATATTATATATATATATATATATTATATAATATATATATATATATATATATATATATATATATATATATATATATATAATATATATAATATATATAATATTATATATATATATATATATATATATATATATATATATATATAATATATATATATATATATATATATATATATATATATATATATATATATATATATATATATATATATATATATATATATATATATATATATATAGACGGAAAACGGAATTGTCCGGTCGAAACCGGTCCGACACAAGTTAAAATATAAAAGGAAATAAAAAACTGACTTCACGTGCCTTTACAATATGTATGTATTTAATCTAAATTCAATTTGTCAAACCGGAGAATACATAGAAGTGATTAATCCCGTTGATTTAAAATTCAGACCCATAGTAGCTGGCCCAAACTGCGAAACACACAGATTAAGCAACTTAATTGACATTCTCCTAAAACCATTCACTCAGCATGTCAAAAGCTATATACGGGACGACCTAGACTTTCTTAACTATATACCACAAACAGTTACAGAAAATACACTACTAGTATCATTTGACGTAACAAGTCTGTATACAAATATTTCCCACGAATTAGGTCTTGAAGCAATTTCATTTTGGTTGGAAAAATATCCTAATTTGATAAATAATAGATTCTCCAAAAACTTCATCATAGAAGGCATCAAAATAATTTTATATAATAACAACTTCAGCTTTGGAAACAAAATTTTCAATCAAGTTAAAGGTACTGCTATGGGCACAAAATTTGCGCCAACATATGCAACGCTTGTTTTAGGATATCTCGAAGAAAAATTATATCTCATAGCAGAAAACGAATTTGATAAAACTTTCTCAGAATACTTATGCAACAACTGGAAAAGATTTTTGGATGATTGTTTTATCTTTTGGAAACATGACAGACTCAAACTTCAAACTTTTCACAGCATATTAAATAATTTACATCAGGACATAGATTTCACAATTGAAATAAACGAAAACGCATTACCATTTTTAGACATACTGGTAATCAAATCAGGTCTAGATATATGTACAGACATTTATTTCAAAGACACTGATACTAAACAATATTTAAACTATTATTCATCCCACCCTAAACATACAAAAAACGGTATCCCATATAATTTAGCGCGACGAGTTTGCACCATTGTATCTGACCAAAACACAAGAGATCAACGCTTAATTGAATTAAAAGAATCTTTAATATCCAGAAAATATCCAAAACACTTGATTGACAACGGAATTAAAAAAGCATTAAACATCCCACGGGAATAATTACTGGCGGTAAATAAGTCGTATGAAGAAAACACTATTCCATTTGTCTCAACATTTAACCCAAACGATCAAGAAATGTTTGGTATTCTAAAAAATAATCTTTACATTTTGAACTCAGATGACCACATGAAATCCGTACTTGAAAACACAAAAATAATTAAGAGCAAAAGACAACCGCCAAATTTAAAACGACTGATTACCAGAGCCAAATTTACAGAGAAAAACAACCAAACATTTACTGTAACAACCTGCAAACGTCCGAATTGTAGTCTCTGCCTGTATATGCCCGAAGGCAACACGTATAATTTTAATGGAAAAATATTTAAAGTGAATGCTAACATGAGTTGCGACGTAAAAAATGTCATATATGTAATAACATGTAGTGGTTGTGGTGAATTTTACATCGGACAGACTGGCGACAAGTTAAGAACACGACGAACGATCCACGCACAACAAGTACGCGACCCATCTACACGCCAAATACCATTAAGTGCACACTTAGACGAATGTTCGAATAATGAAATAAAATTTAGAATATTTCCTTTCTTTAAAATGTTTTCTGAAAAACTTTCGGTTAGATTGTCAAAAGAAAAATACTTTATAAAATGCTTTAAGCCAAAACTCAACTCAAGTACAATAACGAGTGGTCCCCCTTAAAGACTCTTCATTAACGTTACGTCGATACGACGTCAACGTCGCGATACATAGTAACAACGTCATGTTACTGATGAGCCGAAAGGCGAAACCGGTTTGACAAATTGAATTTAGATTAAATACATACATATTGTAAAGGCACGTGAAGTCAGTTTTTTATTTCCTTTTATATTTTACTTGTGTCGGACCGGTTTCGACCGGACAATTCCGTTTTCCGTCTATATATATATAGATTGATAGTTATTGTTCATAGAGACAAATCAGTTGTGTTGAACGACCATCAAATCAATTTGAAGTCTGAAAGGGTTTTTTTTTGTGATAACGCTCATTTCGTTTATCTGAAATCGACTTTATAGACTTAGACATTTTTTTAATTAAAAAAAATAAAAAGAATGACGTATATATCGTTCATGTACAATCCCACAAAATCAATCAGAGACGTCCAATTATAGTGCTCTCAGCACTTTGAATCTATTTTGGGTTATGAAATTGTCACCTCCCTAATGTCTTAACGTACTTTATATCAACAACACTTTGTGGTGATTATCGTAAATTAATGGTTCTTCATTTCTTTGTAATATCGTCACTTTATAACGAAAATCTCGTAATTGTAGGATGTTTTAAGCTGCATTTACGGGATTTTCGTAAGAATACAGCGATATGTTGCCACCTGTGCACGGGTATAGAGCAGCTTGTGCATACATATAAGTATATAACGACCCATAAATGCATTTTAACCATTTTCCTAATACAAATTGTAAATAAATTCAAAAGCTGGTGCAGACCACAAAATGGATGTTGATAAAAAATTGGGTTTGTGTGCAATTTAGCATTAAATGTATTTAAGCAAAAGTAGAAAATGCTTTTACAATAAGCAAAAAGACGGTTAAGACCCGGTATGGTTTTGGAAAGGGTTAACATTTTTATAATTGCATGTCGCAGCTTTTGGATTGTTACCACAGATAAAAATATTGAAAATGTGAATTAGCAATCTGATGCAAATCCGGCGTTATTTTACAGTAGCATCTGACTCATCAAATCTCTTGTTAATTATAATTTTCCATGACAAGCACGTGCAAACACATTGTTCTGCATTGAACTTTGAAGTCCTCGTGGCCTACTATTCGGTTCCAATCGTTTTCAGAATCTTGATAGCGTTTGTTTAATTGGTCATAATTTAATGTCATAGAAGATGAACCCTTACTGGTCCCTGTCGGACGTTATTGTAAGGTAACACTGGATTTTCATCAGATCGAGTAAAATAGCTGATAAACAGCATTTTTCTCTCTCAGGAATGACGCAAACTATTTCTGGACGTCACAAGCAGGTATTTTGATGGGAAAATGTATCGACAATAATTTGAGACCCGTCGCGCTAGAAGGGACCTTATCGGGTGTGTGAAAAATATCGACCCTAGTCAGTCTGCGCAGTCCACGCAGCCATACTAGGGCCGACACTTTTCACTTGCATGTACCTTTTCTATATCTGGAATGTTTTCCCTATCTTACTTTACGTTCATTTCTCGAATACAGTATCTGGTTGATCTGTGCTGACTCTGACAAGTTTGTCAAAATTTGGATTTTTAGAGTTCGGATAAGGTCCCTTTTAGTGTGACGGGTCACATTTATATTTAACAGATCGCTAGCCGCACATGGTCTGAGGCATACTTCGTACTTTCGACAACTGACGCATTATATACTCCATCGTATTCTCCCTTTTATAATTACAAGATGACACTTACGCCTGTGTCAGCAGATGTAAGCGTGTTCAGTTACGTGGCTGACAGATACATAGGGTAAGTATTCAAACAAATAATAGGGAGGCATTGCTAATTCAGCTTAAGATTTATTGTTACTCAGTTATATGATCAACTCAGGACGATACGAAATATAGCCGAGAAACGCTTTAAAACAAAACAAGAATGAAAAAAGGTATGACTTAATCAGTACATCCGCCATTTGTCGATGATAATGCCCGAGGATTGTAATGGACCAAGTGATAGCAAGTGTGCACTTTATTTTCGTCAATTGAACATGTTAGTTGGGCGTCTTAGAACAACACATTTCTAAATTAGCCTAGGAGCCAGGTCCTGGTATGGAACTTTTCTTGCAACCGGTGCCCTATAAATTTTCAAGTATATCACTTTAAAGTACATGCATTGAATAATAAATTAAAGTACATAGGAAATGCCATTTTATTTAGTATTATCTGAAAGGCCAAAGGTTTAAATAATTCAAAACTGCAAGTTTCCCCAATAAAAAACCTAAAATTGAGTTAGTTATTCACGAAAAACCGTTTATCTCACCTGTGCTACTTTATCAAACGCGAGCTTTTATCGGGATTAGCGTTGTGACGTCATAAATTGGAGTGGCCATTTAAAGTCTATGCGTTTATTCTGTATTTCATTCATTTCCAATCGCACATTGTTGTATCCAAAATATCCGCGAACAGGATCAAAGAAATTTAAGTTCATTTTTTGCATTCCTGAGATAAAGGGATAAATCACAGCCAATCTAGTCGTGTTTTTTATAAGAATCGGTGATTCAAAGGGATAGCGCACGCACGACACTTCGTGGATTATGTCAAATTGTTTGACCCTTCGCAGCAAATAACAATTGTTTACAGAAATGAAGTTGGATAATTAATTTATCAAGTTTGTAGCTTTAGCAACTGATTCAATTTTTATTACGTACATTTGGTTTCTTGTATAGTTCTAAATGTGAATGGTTATGCACTTTTACATGTTTGTATTATTGTTTGATTTTTTGAATGCAGAATGCATTTACTTTTTTCAGGAATGATTAAAGAAGTGTAAGAAAAGAACCTTGGTTTGATCTTTTCTTCTAAAATTCTACCATCTATTTAGGGAACAAATAAATATCAAAACTTGGTTTAAAAACATATATTTTATTGTCACCAGAGTTTAAGAATATGGGTAAATTTTACAACAAATTCAAAATCAACAGTTGGCAAAAGGGGCCTCTTCTGGAACAATTAAATCTTAAAACGAGATCTAGTCCAAATTGTTAGCAGTTGAGATCTATGACAAACAAAGGTAAATCGGAACTTGGGCTTGTTTTGAAAAGGGCAAAGTGATCAAGTGGGCATAGGAAAAAGTTTAGGAAAATTAAGAAATGCAATTTCTTCAATCCCCCACTATCTTTTTATCCCTAAATACTTCAAAATGTAAATTTTCGTTGCTTGAAATTGTCGCCCGTGAATTTTTTGAATTTGGACAAAACCAAATTTTTATCATCTTGCAGTGGCTTGGCTTAGTGAGGTGATGATCATTTTCAAAAAAGTAATCTTTAGATTTTATGGTTAAACCATTTCACCAAGCATTTCCCCTAACAATGGAGTGTACGATTTCTAAAATTTGAAATCTGCAGAATATAATCAAGTTTCGGTAAACAAAATTAAAATATGCGTAGATCCTTGTTACAGAAGAGAAACATTCCGGGAAAAGAAGAAATGGAAAGTATTTAGACTGTTCTACTTTGAAAGCTGTCGCAGACAACAAAATAGATTTTCTTGTGCAATGTGCAATATAGCTCAGAAAATTTTTTTTTTCTAGCCGTATTTTTACTAGAATGTTAAATAGAGCCCAATGAATGTAGAGTTTCCGAATCTTTTTCATTTATTTTTTTGGGGGATTCGAATGCATAAACGAAAACAGCGACTGGTCTAATATTTTAATCCCCCCCCCCCCAAAAAAAATGGAATTTACATCAATCATCGACAGATAACATTTCATATAACCGTAATAGCTTATCTCTTCCAATCAAATATCAAAGAAAACAAAATGAAATTATGCTTTTTAGACAAATCGACCGCTTTTCATACGTGCCGAATCTAGTTAATTCAAATTGCCACGCCTACTTTCACATATTATACCAAATATCCAATCGGAATATTTCTTAACCATCTGACACGCCCAATCGTCAATTAAACTGGATTATTACAACTTGTCAATACGCGTAAATGCCATTATCATGTGACACGCGTCGATGTGTTAATCTCATTGTAAATGTGATTATTGACGTGTGGCAGTCACACTATCGGCTGAATGTTGATTTTCTTTTCTTTAAAAAACGCTTGCCTCTTGACGATTTTTATCGCTATAATTTTGCGATTTTTGCGAGTGGTAATACTAATACAAGTTGTGTATTTTCCAAAACTACCCCTGTTATTTCGTTCTTATTCGTCTCACAAATCTTTATAAAAAAATCTTGAGCTGAATGGTGTGTCAAATTCTATGTTTTCTTCAAAATAATTAGACGCGGTGTCATAACATGTAAAACCGTGACCATCGGTGGCCATTAGCCATTTTAACTCCATTTGGTGACGTCACACATACCTATCGTAGTTAAGCGACTGTTAGAGGAATTCTGAATATCGGAAAATTTTACAGGTAAATTATCACCACTTTGGGACTTAATTTCTCCAAAACTAGGCATCGGAAAACAACCGGAATTGTTTTATTGTTATCTTAAACGTGTAAACTATGTAGTTTACACACATATAATTCTAATTTCCTTACTACTTTAAAGGTGGATGACAAAATTGGATTTTTTTAAATCAAGGTCAAAGGTCATTCGGTGCATTTTTCATACATGCCTCCTAAAATACCTTATAACTTACTCATTTATTAACTTAAAACAATTACTTTGGTATCAAACAAAAGCTGATGGTGTGCATTTCAACTTGAATTAACAGTATACAACTTTTTGATTTTATATATTTGTATATATTCATAAATATAACAAAAAGTGGCTAAAAATCACCAAAACAAATTTTATCTAAAAGTTAAAAAATGTTTTTAAAGTACCAATGGTATGTTTGTGTGGTTGAAATTAAACTTTAAATTGCCAAGAAACCTGTTCTTTACTTATATGTATTTCTTCACAGAATAAGTCTTTAGCTTACGCTTGTAGTCATAGCTAAAAGTGGGTGAGGGTAAATTTTCCCTAAAATAACAAAACATGCAAACATTGATGTAACAATAAATCTTACACATAAATGTGATGTTTAATTAGAATTTGTTGTTTTGAAATCATATTTACAGGGATTTGTAAAGCTTTTAATGCATATTCATAAAAAATTATTGGAATCTTAAGAGCGAAAATAACAATTCAAGAGAACAGCATATGAGATTGATACAGGTAATATCAACACCACAATGTCAAAACAATGACTCTTAAAAAGAATATTTAACAATTATCTGCAAAAGTGCAATTAGATAAAGCAAGACCCCAATTCGCATAATTAGCAGCTGAAAATATTCATCTTTCTATCTTACAGTCATGGGAAATTAAAGAGACCCATGCCCGATTTCTCAAGAATCAGAAGAACACGGGGACGGTTATAGTTTGCATTGTTGTGTATTGCTTTTATAGAGCCAAACGGAAAGGAATTTTAGCACTGGAACCGAATTTCTCACTATCTATCAAGGTTCAGTATCGCATAAATGTTACTATAAATATAATGTGCGGGTAAACTAATTATATACAGACTTGATTTAAAAGAACTAAATGAACTTCATTTGAAATTTCCTTGTGAATAAATGATCTAGCTATCCAGGTCGACCATTCCATACGATATTTCTTGAATATATTTCTTATCTGTTGTATGTCCGACAACTTAGCATGGGTCTCCTTAAAGATAATTACGAAACTGCCATCATTGTAATGCTTACACCTGACAGCCTTACGAGAATATTCGAACTATCATCAGCCTGATATCTGGATGTTCTGATGCGTGAATATGAAGGTCTCCAGGAGTAACCATGAACGTGTTAATACCGTATATCCGTTTATGTACAGTCATCTAAAGGGAGAACAAATGATCTGGTTTTTGTGTTTAATTAATCTTGTAACCAAATAAGCTTTTAATTGTACAAGAATTTGAACTCAATGAAATTTTGCATAGGCCCTATATCTCTTAACATGCAAATCATTCATTACATGTGGCATTACGTTACGAGTAAATATTAGAAAATGAAGATACCGCCATTTTTAACAAGAGTTGTCCGCGGACAACGTAGCTCGCCTATATGGGAGCTTGTCACAAAAACAGCTATTTTTTTAAAAGTAGGTCTAACTCCAAGGTCAAGGTCACAAATGAAAGGTCTTGAAAGGAGGTATCCATGTGTGAAATATCAAGGCTCTATCAATAATAGTGCATGAGATATAGGCCAGGTTAAAGTTTTTCAAAAGTAGGTCAAACTCTAAGGTCAAGGTCAGTAGGTCAAAGTTCATGGTCCCAAATGAAAGGTCTTGTCGAGATGTATCCATGTATGAAATATCAAGGCTGTATCTCTAATAGTGCCTGAGATATAGACCAAGTTTTTCAAATGAAGACGCGACGGGACGGGACGGTACGGTACGGGACGGGACGGTACGCGACGCCGACGCCGACACTAGGGCTGTGATGTGCGACGGACTACATGTGTAGGTAAAAACCGAGGCGCTCCGCGCCGAGGTATTTGCCTTAACATGTAGTCCAGAGCACAGAGGTTTTTATTGGCAATAAAGACCGCTAAACGTGTTATTATCTCCATTAGAACACTCTAAATAACAAAAACGCACATTAGAAATGTGTTATTATGTGAAAATTCTGCCATGAACTATTTTTCGTCGTAGGAAACGCACTGTCGGTTAAGTGACGTCATTTGACGTTACCTTGACGCCACGTGACGTTTTGGCACATACACAAAGCATAATTACATAGGGTTTTTATTGTAAATAAAACCCGATGTAGTTCTTCTTTCGCTATTAATGGAATTTACGGAAAAGTGTTATAATGCTTGTTTTTGTATGTAGTGGGTGTTATAGCAACTTTCAGAAAAAGCCCCTTTCCTCGGGATTTTTTTTCAAAAATCACACGTTTAGTCAGTTTGACTATCTTGAACCTCTATTAACTCAATACAAGAAAGGTAGAAGTTAAAAATTCACTTCTGGTATCCTGTATGAGGGATTTACACTATGAATCTACCATCGCCCGTTTAAGAGCTTCCAGCATCACTTATGGAACATTATGGGTAGAGATCCTTTCTTTAATGATAGTCCCACACATTTTCAACTGGATTCACGTGAGGAGAGTGTGCTGTCCATTGCATAAGTTACATTTTTCTCTCTCTAAAAAAACTCAGTTGCAATTCTAACCATGTGTGAACTGTCGTTATCGTCCCCTAAAACGAATTTTTAGGAACAATAGCACCACCGAATGGATATGATTATCTGACGAGAACCTCATCTCTATATCGATCACCGGTCAGCAATCTGTTATGATGAATACTAACTTCCGCTGAACCATCTTAACATATCCACCCCACACAAGCAAAAATGACCCATTTCACATATCGTCTTTTACATCATTAAATCTTTAAAACGCCATTTTTTTTCTGAAGAAACACTACGACTTTTCCGACTTTGGTATTCTGGCACAATTTTCACCGGTCGCATCAAAAAATAGACCTCAAATCAGCAAGGTGAAAGTTGCCTTGTGGACGTTGAAAGACAATGCAAAATCGTCCGGTCTGTGTGGGCTGAAGTGGGGCTCACCGCAAGCCTCCATACGCAAATCTTATGAGCATAGATATGAAAGGATGGGTTGCAATAAGGGGTCAAAAATAGATTTTCTTTAAATTTTGTGGATTGATAGGGTTACATAATATCTTTAATTTGTATGTATACTGAGCAAAAAAAGTTTAGCACGTTTTTTAACACATTATTTATTCAGTTTATGATAATTAAATGAACATTGCTTTGTGCTGTTCAGTTGTCCCGATCGACAACCATTACGCATACAGTGCATGTGTAAAGTGAACATTCAGTGTATTGGACAAAGTCCAGATAGGCAAAAGTCACGTGCGGCACGTGTGCAGTGACATCGATAATGTCTAGCTTGTGCAAAAACACACGATTACACAGATCTGTTGGCAGAATCAATTTAACTGTTACAAATTCTTTGAAATTGATTATGGGAAGGTGAGAAATGATGACGTAAGTTCGACGTCAGAGAGCTCTTTGCATGCTCCTAGCAGGTATGTCTGTTAGAGATGTCGTTTTGCATTTCAATTGGCTCGAATTGACAATTACGCGCCTACGGCACTTGGTTTATGCAAATTTAGCCACCAACGACCTACCTAAATCTTGTAGACCGTGTAAAACGACGTTCAGGCAGGATCGTTTCACAGCGACGTCTTGACGACGTTTCGAATTCCTGTCTTGTAAGAATTTAGTTCTACTCCTCAAGTACGTGTCAAGGTATACTGTTAGTGACCAGACTGTCCTGAACAGGCTCCACACAACTTGCATCAGGGTCCACCGATCTTACGCCAATGACGTTAAGCGTCGACAGGCAAGAATTCGGTGGGTATTGACACATCGACATTGATTCAGGAGACATTGGACTGATGTCCGGACGAATCTCATTTTGCGTGTCATTAACTGACGGCAGGGTTTGTGGTTAGAGAAGATGCGTAAGGCTTGATACCAATAACGTCATCATTGAGACTGTTACGTCGAGCGCAGCGTCATTTTTAGGCAGGAATAGATGAAAACAGTTAAACAGACCTCATTTCAGTTAATGGCAACCAAACGTTGCAAAGGCACTGCAATGAAATTATCCAACCTGTCACAGGACCGTCTTACAACGACACAACGTTGTGATATTTCAATAAGATAATCACCACCCACTTACTCCAAGGAACATACAGAATGATCTACGCCTGAACTGCTTAATCACCAACAAAAGAACACACAAAGAACAGTGTTGGACGTTAGGCTAGAGAAAATAATGACGTCTGTAACGTCAAAGGCAATGAGCGTCATCTGCAGTATGAATGAGCAAAATTCCTTTCTGTGTGGTCAGGAAGCTTCTCTGCAACATGGGAAGACATTGAATGGCGGTCCTAGCTGCTTATGCTGGACATTCGAGTCATTGAAAATTGCTTGACTTTCGATATCTGACCCCTGTGCACTTTAACGTAAGATACCTAACTAACGTTTAAGAATTTTGAAACAAAATTTTCAGGAAGCGCCAGAAAATTGAATTTTCAAACACATTAGAGTTTTATTTTTATGGAATTTTGAATAGTTTTTGACTAGGAAAGGACATTTTTCAAGTGTGCTAAACTTTTTGTGCACAGTATATAAAAAATCTGGTTTCAACTTATTTTTCGAGATATGGGTAAATAAAGTGGGTGGGGTAAGATGGACTGAAACACAGTAGGGGTCATTCTAAGTCGCTTATCTTTCTTATTTTTAGCCCAAGATGCGTGAAAATTTGTATGCGTGTCTTGTGATATATGCGTAAAACATTTATAGGCTTATATTTGATATTCCATGTATATCTTTTCCGTAATACTCATTCTTCTTTCTTTCGCAAAATTTCGCTATTTTTTAACGACCAACTTTACCAAACTATCTCCATAAGTTTAATTTCAAACTCGATTTCTATGAAACTTTACAGATGAATTGTCCAGATAATAATGTAACTTTGTGTGACATTTGAAAGAAAAGCGTGGGTCCGTTCTTGAGATATTTGACCTTGACCTTCAAAATGACTTCAAAACTCGGGAAATGCCAAAATGTGATAGTTAAAGCGCCAATTTTATTCATAAGGATTGGAAGCATGGTTTCTTTTTATTGTTCCTAATGAGTTTCGTAGCAATATGTACTTTTTTGTATCGTACAACCCATTCGGAAGATTGGGAAAGAAAAGAAATTCTTTTTACTTCTCAGTTTTCTTATCAAACTAAATATTACACATGAAACATGTCTACCTGGAAAGCGCTGTGATTAATATTACTACCACAGGTGAGTGAAATTAAATATTAGCATTATGTTAAGATTGCTAGAACTACCAAAGCTTTATATGCAACTTGAATTGTCTAAGAGTTTATATTCACTCATCTCATGATGGACAAGAATTATCAATTTGCTAGGAGAAAACTAATCATTTTCAGATTGTATTTCTTATATGGTTATAAAGAAGACGCATTGTGAATGATTTTACTAAATGGCCAAATGTGCTTACAATTAATTAACTTAAGCTAAATATTTATATAACGTTATATAGTATCAACAAAAAGAAAATAATGTTAAATGTATAGACAGGCCTTAAACAAATATCTGTCTATCAATGATTTCATTAGATGAAATGACCGGGTAACTCTGAGAGGTGACCAAGTTTATTATATTGAGTATATCAATTGTAACGGTAAAATCATACATGTCAATAAAAACCAAATTATGTGTGAAATGCATTCTTGTATGAATGGGCTGTCACATGCCATTCAACCCTAACCATTTTCCCAACAATGCGTAGTTTTAACGGACATTCCCGAATTTGATGTTATTTTGAAGGTCAATGTCAAATATCTAAAGAACGGGCCAACGCTTTTCTTTCAAATTTCACACAAAGTTACATTTATATCTGGACAATTTATCAGTAAAGTTTCATAGAAATCGGGTTTCAAATAAAACGTGTGGAGATAGTTTGGTAAAGTTGGTCGTTAAAAAATAGCGAAATTTTGCGAAAGAAAGAAGAATGAATATTACGGAAAAGATATACATGGAATATCAAATGTAAGCCAATAAATGTTTAACGCATATATCACAAGACACGCATACAAATTTTCACGCATCTGGGGCTACAAATAAGAAAGATAAGCGACTTAGAATGACCCCTACTGTGTTTCAGTCCATCTTACCCCACCCACTTTACTTACCCATATCTCGGAAAATAAGCCGAAACCAGATTTTTTACACATGCAAATTAAAGATATTATGTAACCCTATCAATTCACAAAATTTAAAGAAAATCTATTTTTTGACCCCTTATTGCAACCCATCCTTTATTGTTTGAACCTAATCAACTTGTACTGTTGGTCTCTGGTGTAATTTGATGGACGATAACGCTCGTCTTAACACGTCTAGCTTTGTTCTCAAGAAGATAAAACACAACTTATCGAAAGGTTAACAAGCTTTCCTTACATAAAACTCGTCAAACATGTATTGGACCGTCATGCCAGAAGAATTCCTTCCCATAATGTCCACACAGACATGTCGGAAGCTTTCAAACGCGTCCGGTTGATGTATTGTCTAGATCCCTTTATTCCGACACCGGAAGTTGATTGCAAGCGTCTGTTAACATTACATTGAAGTGATAAAGGCATAAGATGGCCACGCAGGCTATGCGCCTGATTTTCAGATGAAAATCTTGAGAAACAAGGACCTTTCTTTAAAATGCTACCCCACCCACTGAAAGTAAAATCAAGCATTTTGAAGGGTAGTGCAATGTCAAGTTCTCTTACAATTTTAGGTTCAGCAATTTTCACAATCTAACGACGATTTGTTATGGATGAAAGATTATTATTTATCGTGAAGTAATTCATATATGAGTTTATCAAAAGAATCGTAAAATATTTTGTTTTCAATATGTGGTCCTTAACTTTTTTTGATGAGTATAGATTTCGATTATGTCACGATTGATTTTTCATTTTTCTGGCATAAATGAACTGTGGCGTACAAATCTGAATGAAAATAGAATCCTCATCGAGTAAGAAGAGATTAGGAGATTAGACAATGATTCTTAAAAGAAATTAAAGTATGATAAAAATATCTATACGATGTACAAAATCGAAAAAATAGATTTCTACTTAAAAAGGCACACCACAATTAGCTGAAGTACTGTAGAAGCTTGAAAACATTTAATAATCTGTAAATCGTTCTGGAATCAAACAAGCATCTTTGTCCGCTCCTTTTTACCCTTATTCATTACAGACCAGTCCGTTTGACATAAATATACGCCTTGATGTGCGACACATTGTCTTGATGCAACCACACAAAACAAGTTTCCATATGAGTACAGATCGGTCAAATGTGTAAGGAACCTCTTTGTAACCTTCAAATTTCGATTGTGTTACAGATACAGAGTGCTAAGGTTGATCTCTGCCTGATTTAATAATACTAGTTTTTTAATGCACTGCAACAAAATCATTGCATCAAGAACTGTAGTTTTTTTGTTTAAAGGTAAAAAATACGCCAGTACCATGCTTGATATTGCCCTTTCTCTGAGTATGACCGTGAGTTGTGTTTCATGGCGTTTCTTTGCTCGTTCTTGCACAGTCTTTTTTGTACACCACTGTATTACTGTTTGTACAAAGAAGCTTTATTCTTTTAACATAAATTGTCATCAAACATGCTGAAAAATTGAGCATTTTCAGGTTTTGTCCCCTTACTGGGACATGATATCTACACCCTGCACAGGAATCTTTTGTTGGTTCACTGACTAGAGTTCCATCTAGAAATTGACATGATACAATTGCTTAATTTGGTAAATTTCAATGGCTTCTTTGACAGATAATCTACTCGCCATTATATTTACAAGACAAAAACTAAAGCACACGCGCATCAACTTCACCCACAATAAAGTACGCAATGCACGTTTTTGTACAACAACCATTTCCTTGTAAATTATTTTGTATATAAGAACTAAATACTTAAGTGATTGAATACTAAGCGTACAAAAATATATTCCAGATAAACAATATTTTGGATTCAGTACATGTACACTGGTATGAGGACATTTTCGACTGTCACAATTACCATACATACTCGTCTTCTCAGAAAAATGATTGAAAATGTCCCTGTGATTCCCGACATTGTCAATAAAAAGAAGTCCGTTTGGAAAATTAAAATACCATGACTTACCCTACCCACCACTTTTCTCTTTTTGCTGTAGTCGTCAGCAAAACAAACGTGACATTCATTTTTTGTTGTTTTTCTCCAATAATTGGATTCTGCTAAAAACCCATATAACTCAAAAGTCAGTTTAAATGCATTATCTGAAACTCTACGACGATTTGGAGCTTTTTAAGCTTTACTCATATAACATCCTGACAATCAATAATAAATGACAACAAATCGTGAAAATTAATCTAATTGATAATATTAATTCACGTATAAAATTTCAAGATATGGTACTTTTTTAAATTGTTATAGTAATTTGTAATTTGGCGCTTTAGAACTTTCGATCAGTATAGCACATACATATGGGTCAAGTGCGTATACGGCTCGTGAAATCTATAAAATCGATATTTATCTATCCGGTATATCGTCGAAAACATCCGATCAATAAGGTTATAACCACTACAACACCCTCAAGTTTAGAATTAAATGTCAAGAGAGATATCAAATAGTGCAAAAGTAAAGAGCGTTGAATACGTCAGTATTTGTCTCGATATTGTTAACGACGGTATATATATATATGCATCATATGGGTTTTTTCATTTCAAAGCATTTTAAGCTCGACTTTTCGAAGAAAAGGAGAGCTTATACTGTCACCCGGGCGTCGGCGTCGGCGTTGGCGTTGGCGTTGGTGTTGGCGTTGGCGTTGGCGTTGCAACCAAGGTTAAAGTTTTTTCAAACATCAATAACTTCCATACTATCAAAGGGATTCAACCCAAACTTGGTATACTTATTCACCATCACACCCTCAACCTTACTGTCAGGGCCCATGACCCTGGGACCACTCTATTTGGAGTTATGCCCCCTTTATACTAAGCAACTTAGAAAGTCGAGCGCGCTGTCTTCGGACAGCTCTTGTATATCTATATCCAGATATCTGACAATAGAAACACACATAAACAAAAACAACATCATTTTCATATGTATCACTAAACTCAGTTTGCAATTAAGCAAATTTACAACGTTACGTATTCGGTGGAATACGACGTAATGACGCGTTTCCGGATATGCCAACAGGTGGATCATGAAAGTTAAGATATTGGGGCACACAAATGCAGTTGTTGGCATGCTTAATACCCTGCATACGGGACGCGATTTCCGGACATACCATCACAGACTATACACTTAACCGCACAGCTAACTCCTCACTCTCGTTTTTGTATAACTAAGTAATCGCTCAACCAATCGCTTTGATTTTTCATATTTCAGTAGATGACCTATTTTCCATCAATTTTAGTCAAAGACAAATTCTATTTTACGTGTCATTTACCTCGTCCAACGTGCACGTGCGTTTAACGATTTTGAAATGCATGCACATGCATCTTAACAAAAACCTGAATAATTCACCATGTCTTTATTCAATGTTGATAGGGAGAAATAGAAAACATAATTTCTACATGTTTTACAAGCGAAATTTTATTTAAACAACGTAACAAAAACAGGTCAAAAACGTTACATGGTCGATACGTTGGATGCGATCGAATTTTACACGTGTAAAACAGTTTGCCATTTACTAAAACCATGGCTTACATTCACAAAGAGCAATATTAAAACAAATAACGAAGAAATCACCTGCTTTATACTATAACGTCACAATAGTGTTAACAGTATAAAACTAGTATCGTGCATGTCCGCCGTTTGCATGGCATCTGGAACACATCGAACTGATGCAATGCCCAATGAAAGCATGGGGGATAGCATTCTAAATTTGAGCTAAAGCGTTTTCCAACTCCTTAAGTGTTTGAGACTGCCGTACTTAATTCCTTATCCGACGTCTTAAGTCACTTATACAATAGGCGCTCAAAAAGATTCAAATCCGGGGAATACGGTCACCACGGAAGTACCCTGCTGCCGCTACACGTTCGGTGCTTGCAATGAATCGTATCAGGGTACTTACGAGGTACTCGAAGTCCCCGGATCTGAATCCTGTCGAGCACCTTTAGGAGGAGTTATGACGTCAGATAAGAAATTAAGCACGCCAGTCAAGTAACACTTCGGGAGTTTGAAAACGCTTTAGTTCAAGCTTGGAATGTTATCCACAAACCTTCATAGTCAATTAGATTAATTCTATGCGCTCCAGATGCCGTGTAGTAATAAGAGCAAACGGCAAAGAACAAAATACTAGTTTTAAAGTGTTGACGTCACTTTGGTGACGTTATAGTGTAAATAAAATGATGTCTTCGTAGTTTGTTTAAATATTGCTCTTTGTAGGCAATGATTTTATTAACCTGCAAACTGTTATACACGTGTAAAATTCGATCGCATCCAACGTATTGACCATGTGACGTTTTAGACCTGTTTTTGTTACGTTGTTTGAATAACATTTCGTTAATAAAACTTGTCCAAATTATGTTTTTTGTTACTCCCGATCACATTGAATAAAGACATGGTGAATTAATCTTGTTTTTGTTAAGATGCATGTGCATGCATTCCAAAATCGTTAAACGCACGTGCACGTTGGTCG
The DNA here is from genome assembly GCA_963680895.1 of Fragum sueziense. Classification (NCBI taxonomy): domain Eukaryota; kingdom Metazoa; phylum Mollusca; class Bivalvia; order Cardiida; family Cardiidae; genus Fragum; species Fragum sueziense. Next base: position 47,172,605 of record OY804605.1, read on the forward strand.
AGGTAATCGGCACGTAAAATTGAATTTGTTTTTGACTAAAATTAACGGGAAATGGGTCATCTACTGAAATAAGAAAAATCAAGGCGATTGGTTGAGCGATTACTTTGTTATACGAAAATCAAAAGTGAGGAGTTAGCTGTGCAGTTCAGTATATATTAACCCGTGTATATATAATAGCATAATGACTACATTACTGTCGATTTCTTCGTCGTTAATATCGTTGAAATTCAGTGTCATATTCTACTTCCATTTTGAAAGTCTATCGAAAATTACGTAACTAGTCACGTGACCGATCAAGTGACCAGGCCCCGGTTTCTCGAAAAAAACTTCAGTACGATCTCATGCTCAAATCTGAGCACCGTGCTCGAATCGCACGAAATCCACGTGAACTCCAATCGAATAACCTCCAACTTTGAAGAGTATCTCTTTGTTATTGAGCTTATTCTCAAGAGAATATACTTAAGGGGGAATGCTCCAGTTCCCTAAATTTTTCCCAATAATAGAATTTATTTATATTTTTTGTATGTTAAAAGTGCATGTTATTACCAATTGAAAAATAAAATAAAAATGGATGGTCAGCGATCTTGTTTGAATTTTATAGGCATTCGTATCATATACCCCTACACCGAAAAAATGCACAATTTCATGAACCTGTCCAAGGTCACTAAAATGCTAATAAAATGCTGTATATTCATCCTTTAGTCCCACAAACGGATTTCAAGTAGCGTCTTACTTTTTATAAGAACAGAAAACCCAAAATATTTGCTGTTATAAGCGCGTAAATGTATAAAACAGCATGCTCACGTGTCCGATTAGATAAACGAAGCTGGAGTGTTTTATGTCAAAATTTGCATATTTTTGGAAATATTTCAAGTTCTGTATAATAGAATTTGATAATACTCCCTCATTGTATTAAGCAACATGTCCTGGTAATAATTCAAAAAGAAAATGTATAGGTCAGCGCACTTATTCGTGAATTACAGCAATTTTGTTTCGGTTACATATGAATAAAATGATGTAAAACAGTGGTAACTGCATACACACTTACGACTGTCTTGCTCTAAATAATCGATATCGATCTTGAGGAAGTCAGTTTTGCATAATAAATACACTTTAACCCTCGAAAGTGGTAAATTGTAATGCTGTGCTATATTATTGAAAATATGGTAGCGAAACATATTGGTACGAAACATTTAATTTACTACAGTAATGACCGAGTGTTCCGAAAAACTGGAGCTTTCCCCCTTAAGTTTTTAGGAGAAACCGGGGCAAGGTCATATGAATAGAAAATATGACCAAAGGGAAGTAATTTACAAGGGAGATAATTTCTCGCACAAATTTTAATATGGAAAATTAAAATCTTAAATGTTTTCTTTTTATTTTCATTCATAATTTGAAAAATGTTTTAACTATAATAATTCATTAAATGACGTTATTGAAGAATCAGACGCCTATGATATTATCCTTTAAAAATATATCACGGCTTTCAAAAAAATATTTGCACGAATGTTCTCATCTTCGATAGGGATTCGATAATCTATCTAATAATAGAGTGTTTCGCTTTTGACATCAGAGGGTTAGTTGATAAACCCATCTCTGTATCAATGCCCATTGAAGATAAAGTGAAACGATTATTTCAAGATCATGATGCGCATGCGTGTTGGTGATATGATCCTATTCCATTTTAGTACAATGTATTGATTGCCAACAGTAGTCGATAAAAGAGAAAACCTTGACTTTTCATCATATGGAATTTGTAAAGTACTTGCCTTTGTAATGGAGAATGTAATAGCAACTTACGTCCTCTAAATAGGTTTTAAGGCTATCTTATTACGGTCATGTTGCTTAATGAATTACAAGTGCTTAAAGTTGTGTCCTGTCACTGTCGTTTACTAGTATAAAGAATAGCTTAGAAATTTGGCGTAACTGAAAAATGTCACACAAAAGGCGTTTCAGTCTTGACATTTTGACCTGTTAAAATGATGTATCTTTTAAAGTAGTGTAGCAATTTTCTTAAAACGGTGTACCTCGTATTAGGACACAACAAGACATCTTTCTTGGATTTAATCCCATTGAATATGTTGCTCTTAGACGAGAGACGCATGTACAAAGTGAATGGCCACTTTTTAAAAAAAACTTGCACACATGTAACATGCATATACCTTAAAGGAAAAGTCGCAAGAATCCTTTTGTACATTTCGACAAAAAAAACGACTACAATTTATACAGATTATCAATTTCAATACAGCGCTCACCGTCAAAAAATATTCCGGTACGATAACATACTTGAAAAATTCATGTGAGTGTCATTCTTTTTCGTATGAGTCAAATTAAGCCTGAAACATTGTACAGACTGATTCAGGAAAGACTTCAATTCGATAACGCATGACGTCATTTATATAAAAGCTTAACTTTTTATTGTTCACGCAAAGGTGAAAATAAAAAACGATTCACAAGTGAGTATTATCAATAGAATGAATTGTTCAGTATCTGATTTTTTTAAATTAATGAGAATGTTACGTATATGGTATATAATTTATAATTCCAGCAATAATACTGGAGATTGTAGAAGGGGCAGCGCGACGCTCGAGTTATATAGCAGTATTTCAAGTGACAGGGCCATGTTCACTTATAGCTATTATGGTGGTACGTACATTCCAAATCTCTATATAGTCCTGCAGAAAGAGCACTTGACCTGGATTTGAATACCAAAGAAAATGTTTTTGTTGTTTCTGAAAACTGACATGGTGTAGTTATGAAAAATAGCGGATATTATTTTGGTACCCTTGAGCATTTCTTAGAAATCAAGATGGCGTCCAAGATGGCCGAATGTCATGAAACACGATAATATATATGTTCTAATGGACACCTCTATGACATAAATTGTTAGTAACATGCTCAGAAATGTTTAAAAAGTACCTTTGATGAAAATACAGAGTGATTTTCCAATATCTAGTGGTATTTTAAGATGTTTAATTCATTTGTGCAATGCATGTACATCTTGCAGTAACTGTCCATATATACATTTAGAGGCATTATTGTGACATGGCACTAAAAGACCATCTGGGAAATGTGAAAAATATCACACTCAGTCAGACTGTGCAGTCTTTGTAGACTGAGTAGGATCTAAACTATTCGTCCAAAGTTTTTCTTTTGGATTGGTTTCCTGTCTTATTATATGTACATTTTCCAAGTGCGACATTCTGGTTGATGCCCGATTTCCACAAGGTCCCTTTAGAATTAAAGGTCACAATTTATTTTTATACATCTGTTTGATTAGCACATACTGATGTAAGATAATTCAAGATCATATAAAAAAAATGTATCACTACAAGGACAATTTAATGTATTCAATTTGTTATCCAGTGACTAATATAGAAGATGAGGTAGATTGATATAAATTGATATAACCTTGCGATTTCAAGGCCGTAGGAGCAAATTATACGGGTGGAGCCTTTTTATAAGACCGTGATCGGGCCAGTGTCTGAATTATTGGAGGGGTCAAAATTAGTTTTTTTCCTAAATGTTCAGTGTGAAATAAGGAAAGTTACGTATTTTTGGGGCTTAGCACCACCACCCTTGTTCCAACGGGCGCCTGGCCGTTTGGAATAGGCTTGTTTTGTAAACGAAAAATAATATTCTGTTAGATCTTGTAAGAACAAATTTACTTTGTCTGGGTACTGTAAATAGAGTATCAGATTCTAGGGCGTAAAGACATTAATTGTTCCTAATTAAAAATCCAAAGCCAATATTATGGATACTTGTATCAATCGTTTCGAGAGAACAATGAGTACCATAGAAATAGGGTTTGATGTGCATTTAGGGATATCTTGCATTTTAAAAAGCTTAAATTACCCTCTTATCTGTACAAATTGTTTCCACTCAGTTACAAAATATGTGAAAATGATATACGTCTTACAAAGTATTTTGTAAAAAGCCGCCATCTTAGAAGCCAGTTTAAATCATCGTAGACACCATAATTATCATGTAAATTAGCTTATTGTGCAGTTTTTTGTTTAAGAGTATTTATTTGCAAAATAAGTTGAATAGTCAACTGTTGTACGTATTTGAAGATTTTCCCATGCTAAATGTAATGGGTGGGGTAAGATAATGCAAAAACGCTATATTCTGGTAGAAATACCACTAAATTGTGTAAGCAAAACATCTAAAATGATAAACGCACTTCACTTCAATACATCAAAGTTTTTGCCATTTCAAAGACGATTCTTAAACACTCGTGGTCGTTTTTTAACCTATAACTTTATAATTCGCCATCTTGGACACCATCTTGATTTCTGAGAGTTGCTCAAGGGTATCCAGTTAATACCCGCCATTTTTCATAACCACAATATCCCAGCTTTATGAGAGACCAAACACATTTTCTATGGTATTCAAATCCAGGTTCGGTTAAAAAAATCCCATTTTCTGCCGGACTAATAGACAAAGTAATCATTTCGAAAGTAAGACTGTGTTTACACGCCCGAATAGAAAAGGCAACAAAAATTAGGATATATCATAGTATGAAGTCAAAACTGTTCAACAGCATAGCAATCCTTAATTTATCTAAAACAGTTTTAAGACAATGTATTAAGGAATAAATAAATTAGCGAGGATAAACTTCGAGTGAAATCAGCGATACGAGTACAAACCAATAGGTGTCACTCCTCAACTAAACGGGCCTATTAAATATATAGTAAAATGGGTCAATTTGGCAGCTTCTATCTCCTCTCAGAAGTCTTTGTGACACATTTTATTTAGTCTGCCTGACAGACTTTTTCTTTGTCTTTAATAGAAAGTGGTATCATAAATTAGCACCATCAGCTAAAATCACGCACCCATGAACACAGCCACCCTTGAAATTTGCCATCTCTCACCCCCATGAAAGGTCACGACCGCGCAAGAAACTAGTTCCCAACAAATTCATTAAAACACATCCTAGCAGTACACTGATGGTCTGCCAGTATACAGTAGAACCACATTTCATGCATCTGCCTATTCTATAGACACAGAATCAACGCAACAAAAGGAGCGAATCCATTTTTGACGGAACTATGTTTGTATACTACGACCCGGAAGCATTTCCCGTTGTGGAGTGTCTCCAATAATTACTGTCAAAGGCAGTATTTCCAAAAATAGCACAGAGATACTCACGGTGGGGATTGTGCATGATGGGATGGACAACGAATACGGACAAAATAATCTCGATTCTGGTAAGATTGCAATAACTTCCACATTTGTGCGTCAATTTTCAAAAGGTTTGTTGCATTTACCCCGCCTTACCGAGCTCTTTCATCGGATGTATGACATATTAGATAACTCGTGGTACTTTTTTCCAAAATATTGTCCCAACTGAACAGAAAGCGAAATGGTAACGCCTACGGCCAAATGCACCACGCTTCAGGTAAGCATTTGTGCAATAATATTTTTATTTTAGCGTCAATTTTCATGCAGTTTGTTGCATGCACTCCGTCTTACTGAGCCATTTTCTCAGATGTATTACTTATCGGAAACTCATTGTACTTTTCTCAAAAATCGGCCCCAACCGACTAGAAAAATGACCTGGATTTTTTGTCGTTTTTCTGATCGGTTGGGATCAATTTTTGGACAAAGTAGATTCTACAAAGATTCTACAAACAAGTCATATATCTGAGGAAAGAGCTCGGTAATGCGGGGTACATGCAACAAACCGCTTGAAAATTGACGCAGATATAAGAAATTTATTGGATAATTTCTTACCTGAAGCGAGGTAAATTTGTCCGTATTCGTTATCCATCCCATCATGCACAATGCCCACCGTGATATTGCGATACATGTACTTTAAACACTGATAAGTAAATAGACTGGCCAGTACACACAGCATAGCACGGTAGAGCACATGTATTATTTATCTGCATCCACCCCAGTCGTGTAAAGAAAGAAAATCGAATCACTAGGTTTACACTTGACTTTCGAGAAGCAGACTTTTCTATGTCGAGCATAGAAGCGTAACTAAAAACCACGATAAATACCTAGATCGCTACAATATGAATCAAAATAGCGATTTTCCCCATTATTGGTTGGTTGATGGTTCCTCAATCATTTAAGCGAAAGTAGATCTATTAATATTTTATGTTTGGGGAAACCGTGACAATTGTTGCAGAATGAGGACCGGGAATGGTCGCTTACCATGTACTTTATCTCGTCAAAATCCCTTGAGTAGTAGCTGAGAAGTAAGGCAAGACATACTTGAAGCGGACGATGTTGCAGTGTGAACGTTATCCACCGTGATAACTATAATGACAAAATGTTTTCAAAATGTTTTTATATTCAACCTTTAATTGGTTTCCAGGAAACGCATCTTGGAAATAACTATGTATGATTCTTCACCAAATTGATGGGTCCCATACTGTAACCTATTACCAAATGGTAAACTGTTAGAATGATTCAAATTCAAAGATGATGCAGACGACGATTTCAAGTGAATGAAATTAAAAATGTGTTGGTCTTCTTAAGTAGAAAACGTTATTGGAATGAAGAAATTGCTCGTCACAATCAATTTCTTAAATTTCCACGATGTTTTCAAAAGTCATTATCTTCAAGGGAGTCGAAAAGAGCCTAAGTGTGGTAATGGAATAAATGTTCATAGCACCATTAGGGCCTACTCCCATTACATCATTTCCATCGTTGAGTGTTTACTACATTTTACTATGAAACAATCAAGCACTGGTGTTACGTTAGCGAATCTCGTCTAATCTCGGGACCCTGCTCGGATTTCATTATCCAATCGATCGATGTAATGTGAATAACAATTAAAAAAAACTTATACAAATGTTCATTGGTTGAATCTGCAATTTACCGACACTATCCAAAAGAACAATCGACGTAATCCGAAAATTCCTTTTCATTGGACGATTTTCACTGCTTGGACTGCATGATTGCTACGTGTGTACACTTTTATTTCATAATTTCAAAATAACAATAGTGGCTCAGTAAATGACTCCACGATATAGTAAATAGTTACATTTTGATACTGATTCTTATTCAAAGTGTACTGATACTTGTTCAAAGTATACTGGTACTTGTTCAAAGCATACCGATACTTGTTCAAAGTATACCGATATTTGGTGAAAGAAGACCGATGCTTATTGGATGTATCTCGAAAGTAAAAGCATCACGATATTGATAAACTGATTTTACGTGAACGGCCACTCATAAAAGGCCATAAAGCAGTTATAGAAGATCAGCATGGATCGTGATCATACTGTGCATATGCCTAGGCTGAACAAAATCAATTTATAACTATAGTGTTAAAAGTTTCTATTCAGATACCGCCTCATAGCTACAGACAAAATGCATTTTTTCATATATCGTTCATTAAACCCTATGTTGTGGGTAGTTATCGTATCATTAGAATGTCTTTACTCTCTCTTATCTGTTGCACTGATATTAATTTCTTCATTTTTCCACAGGGAATTTTTTATTTATTTCCTGGAGCTCATGTCCCACGAAGTACTTCTGGATGTTTGAGGTAAACAAAATCTTTATAATTTTGAAAAAATGATAGTTAGATCAAGCATGATTATCTAAATACAAATTATACAACTTCATTTGTATAGCGCAAAAAGTATTTATATTCAATTGCGCTTCACAGAGTCTACGAGCTATGTACTTTAACATCAACACTGTACAATCAAGAAGAATTATTTCAGTCACTATAAAATTGTTAAATAAATGATTTTTGAGTTGAGATCTGAATTTTGTCTCTGTTTCAATAGATCTCAAGTGGTTTGGAAGCATTTTCCACCATTTTGGGCCTACCACTGCCAATGATCTGTCTGCAATTTTGGTTTTAAAGCGTGGTACCACAAACTTTACACAAGAATCACCAGCTGATCTCAAGCGATATTTGCTTTGAGTTTGTGTAAAAAGCTCAGTGCTAAGATACGCTGGCGCAGTCCTATGCACAACCCGGAAGACGGTGACAAACACTTTGAACATGATTCTCGCACGTACAGGCAGCCAGTGGAGAGATTTCAAAATCGTATATCTAGGTTGTTCATATGTAGTCTTTGTTACTAATCTGGCAGCCTGATTTGAAACTCTTTGCAATCTGTTTATCTGATACGAAGGAATTTATCTGTTCTTCAATTAACTATCTGTCCGTCAACACAACTTGATCGTGTCCAAACATCTGAACCCAATTGTATAAAGTCTGGTTAGCGCTTACCAAATGGTTAAATCACTATCTTGGTTAAATATTCCGATAACTCACCTAAACTCGATTGTATAAAAGTTTGGTTATTTTTTTAACCCAACAAATTCTGGTTAAATTTAACCCACCTCCGGTAGCTTGGTTAGCGATTTAACCAGACTATTTTTTGTTTAGGCCGCCATATTGGATTACCGCTTCAAAATTGAAAATGTGTTTGGGAAGCATTTAAGACGATTTCAGGGCTGATATTCGGCGAAAGCTGTTATAAATGTGAATGGAAGTGTTCTGTGGTGCTAGAAATGGTGTAAACAAGACATTTAGTGCAGAAGGACCAAGTTCAGTGTTTCGCACCATCCAAGTTTCGCACCTCGACTGCCATTATTGAACCAAAGGACTGGCTGAGCTAAAATTCATAGGAAAGCGTGTAACCAGACTTCAGAATGGAAAATATGGAATTGATGACTTATTATTGAAGCTCCCATGGGTTTAAACATTTTGGATCGATGATGTGTTTGTCTCGTAAGTTGTTTTAGCTTCCCCCCTTTTCGGATATTTTTTGCTCGGCGATTGAGCTAATATTTACTTATTCAACAGACAAAAACGTTTGTTTCAAAGGCACTTGTAAGAGCTAATAACGCATGTCAAAGGGTTATTCATATGAAGTTGAACTATGATTGTTATTTATGAGACCTTATAGCACTTCAGACAGTAAATGCATCCAGATCAACCTGTGCATTTGTGAAGTCTGATCAGGATCTATGCTTTCCTTTTGTGGTTTGCTTTATTTTATGAACTGCTATTCGAGAACATCATGATTAATGAATCTTAATCATATTAAGTTTGCACAGGCTGATCTAGATCCATGTTCTCAAATGAATGAGATATTTTCAACCTTGAAAGTCAAATACAATTTATCGACTGTTGCAAATCATTTATACAGGGTTACAGGATGTATGACATTTTTTTCTGACTGTAAAGTGGCGGATCCAGAGGGGGTTCGGGGGGGGGGGTTCGAACGAACCCCCCTCTGTGGCCTGATTATTTCATTTTCATGCAGAAATTCAGTCAAATTTGTGTAAACACAGGAAAACGAACCCCCCTAGCTGTATATTTGAACCCCCTCTCAGAAATCCTGGATCCGGCACTGCTGTTCTTGTATTTTTCAGCTTTTAATCTAGCATAAGTTACAAATAAGGTGTTAGACACTCCCAAAATTTGGTGTACAGTCAGTATCAGTGTCTAGTATTGGCATACAGAGATTAGACAATTTTTACATTAAAAAATGTTATGCCTTGCCGTTTTCCTACTATAAGCGTTGCACAATTTTGCATGTATTTCTACATGTAAATAGAATAAATCAGGCTAAAGAGGGGGGTTCGTTTTAATTCCCCTGAACCGCCACTGGATCCGCCACTGATTGTCGGTTATTTTTTGCATGTACATATACATTATGTAGCATACTTTACATACTTGGACTCTTGTAGAGACATAAATTTTGTTTGAATTGACTGTGAGCAATTATTTATCAGTTTTACAAATAAATATATAGCAATTTTCCCCAATTTTAAGTGATCATTCTTTCTTCTTTCAGGTGTGAAAGTTCAGAAATGGGGTAACAGAATGCTGAAAACACTAACAGAAAATAGTGGATGAAAAACTTTAAAATATTTAGGCAGATATATCAGAAATATGAGGTCCATCATTAATTTTTTCAGGAAAGCACAAAAATTGGCACACGTGTAGTCTAGACCTATACAAATGATGTGGTAGGCAGAGCCCAAAATTTTAGCCCCTAGATGGCCGCCAAATTGAATTTCAATATGGCCGCCTAGTTTAACTTGTTATATGCAATATCTCCCAAATAAGTGCAGATATTGACTTACCTGTTAGATCTTTAACAAAAAGTACCAGCGGATCCAGTACAAACACTTATATATGCATTTGAGATGGCCGTCTTAGATTTCAAAGATGGCCGCCACTAATTACTGTTTTATACTATCTTTCAAATTATAACTGACTCAAATAAATTTCGGATGCCTTACCACACTTTTTACAAGAAATTGCTGCAAAAAATCATTAACAAATATTTTTTTTCATCCATTTTGAATTTCAAGATGGCCGCCATTAAGAGAATCTGATTTTGTATTCATTAAATATCTATGTTATATCTCCCATATTATGGCTTACTTTTTGTGTCCTCACCCATATTCAAATTACTAGTGGGTCCAATAAAGTCATTTGTATATACATTTTAGGTCTTCATCTAAGATTCCACAGATGGCCGCCACAAATTACTGTTTTTTACTATCTTTCAAATTATAACTTACACAAATGATTTTAGGGTGCCTAACAAACCTTTTACAATATATTGCTGAAAGAAATCATTTACAAATATTTTTTTTTCATCCATTTTGAATTTCAAGATGGCCGCCATCGAGAGAACCTGATTTTCTATTCATTAAATATCTGTATTATATCTCCCATAGTATGGCTTACTTTTAGTGTCCTCACCCATATTCAAATTACTAGTGGGTCCAATAAAGTCATTCATTATATACATTTTAGTTCGTCATCTTAGATTCCACAGATGGCCGCCACAATTCACTGTTTTTTTATATCTCTAATCATTATTAATGCAAATAAACTTTCGATGTTTAAACGAACTCTTTGAAGAGCTATTGGTTCAATATGTATATTTTCAAATTGATTATAATAGCTCTCCTTTTTATTCTAAGATGGCCATTATCAAGACAAGGGGCTTTTCTTCTGGAGCATGTATTCATAAATTCGTCAAAATTATGATTTTAGATTAAATGTAATGAAGGATATTGCCCCATGTGTAACTTGGAACTAAAAATAAAAGGAGTCTGTAAGTATTTGAAGTTAATGTTAAAGTGACATTTCAGAATTATTTTTATATAAATTTTGCTTTCATTCTATCTGAAAGAGCGTGTTTTCTTACGAAAATTCTGTAAATTTCAAGCCAAAATATTGAACCGTTTACGAGAAATATTATTTTTGTGCTAAAATTAAACAAATTGTTGTGGACAACAGTTCAGATTTATATAGAATTTGTCATTTCTGTATCAACTTTGAAGGCGTATTTTTCGCATATAAATAACAACTTAAAAAAACTGATAGCATTTCTACGCATAAGAATAAGCTCTCTTTGCATCAAGACATACTTTTAAAAAATGAAATAAATGTGAAATGTCACTTTAAAATGTAATATTAATGAAACGCCTTATTTACTGCAATTTATTGCTATTCTGAGATAACTGTCGTTTGAAATCATATACATTTTTATAAACTTATGGCACATTTTCGTTTACACTGTCGAAGCTTATCAGAGGTGGCTACCAAAAGAGGAAAAAAACAGCAATTATTTTGAAAGGCATGATAGAAACGATTTGTTGCATATTTGTATCCTATTTCATGACATTTTTTCCAAAATCAGAGATGGCTGTCATGCGAAACTTAATTATTTCTTCAAATGTGATTCTTTTCTTTTTACTTTTCTCCATTTACCTATTTAAACTAATGGAATTTGATTAAGAACAATATCATTGTTTAAAATAAGATGATACCGTTTGATATGACATTTTATACAAAGTGCTCAATTCTTTATTACATTTGGATTACTTATATGAGAATGCCGTGGATCTCGCTTTGGCCATCACCATTGCTTGTCATCAACCTGCTCGACTATATGAAGTTCTCATTGTCTCTCGAGGCAGAGGGTTGCCGAGAAGAAGCTTCTATCACAAAGATAAAACTGTTCCACGATACATAATGGTGTTGATGGTCAGTGCTGTCAAGGGATCTTACTCGGAACAAATCTTTGGATGCCCAAGTAGACAAAACGTTAGTTCACACTGGGTTGAAATCTTGAACACAAATTTATCTTGATCGACACTGATTAATTCCAAAGATACCTATAAATGAAATATGGTCAACACATTGGAAGTGTCTTAATATCTGTAGTGCGACATGGAATTATCTTTAATAATAGCTTTACAAATGGGGAACCGTAGCCGGTTTCCTCCCTTGAATACTATCTGGAGAATAGCCGGTTCTGATAATTGGTCTCCTTTGATTTTACCGTAGGCTTCTTTGCACCATAAAATTTACAACTAACCCATAGAGCAAATAAACGATTGTATTTATCTCTATGCAGAATTAAAATTTAATGTTTCATTATGCTTTCTTTTAGGAATTTATAAGAAGAAAATAGTTTCATTCAGCAAAATGCTTTATTCAAAATAAAATTCGCAACTTCCCCATAGAGATTAAGGATAAAAACCAAGGTAATTTGGAAAATGGGCCGGCCGAACGTTTGGTGCCCCTCTTTTTTTATTATTGGAAAACAAGGAAAGATAACCGGCTACGGTTCCACATTCCCTTCAATGATACTTTAAACTATATTTTTGTGATGTTTTTCTTCGGTATCATAGCTGTAAGTGGTTTGCATTTCTGAACACCAAACTGACCATCCTATTTCAGATTTCATTTCACATGGAGCAGCCTTGGATTTTATTATCATAAATTACACACATGGGCTTTTTTGAAATTAACAATTCATTAATATTTTCTTGTGTACCTGTTATATCTATGTACTATGATACAAGTCTTTGAAAAAAAATGTTACGCTATAGTGCGAAACACATTTTTGTAAAGGTCAGTGTCAGGTCAAATGAAATCCGTAATACATGCATGAAGATCTATAAGTGACTTTATTTGATCTGCTAATCTTCAAAGCATTGAGGGTAGATAGTACTTCCTAGTCATTGTGTCAATTCATTTTATATATGTAGTAGTATAATATATATATATATGTAGTGGTATAATGTTTTTTTTTGTTGTTTTTTTTAATAAATATATGAAATAAATTATAGCAACTTCACTTAACAGCACTAAAATGCGAAATATCAGTCCTTTATACCATGTTCGTTGGCGGCCATGTCTGAATGTCAAACATGCATTGTGCAACTATATAAATGAGACATTTATAGTTAAGTAAATCTAAATATGTATAAGCATATTCCAACTCTCTGTATCAATATTCAAGCAATTTAATACGCATTTAAAGGATTATTATTCATTTAATGGCATCCATCTGGGAACATGGCAGCCAGAAGGAACGTCTGGTGTTTTCATATTTTACTTGGAATATTAACATTGAACAATATTTCCACTAGCTTTGTATTCAAAACACATCAATGACATTTTTGCTTTACAAATAATTATGTCAACTAAAGTGTGCAGTAACATAGATAAAATGAATAGAAAACCAGGCCCTCTTAATAGTGGCTATCTTGAAATTCAAAATGAATGAATCAAATTTATTTGAAAATGATTTCTTTGTAGCAATACCTTTTAAACAGTTTGCTAAGGCATCCAAAATTCATTTGTGTCAGTTTAACAGTGTTTCAGCCAGGACGCGCCATTGCGGGATTCCCGCAGAAAAATAATAATTCCCGCGTGTTTCTCGTAGTGGCACGCCAGGATTGGCGCAAACAAATCTTTTCTGCCCCCCAAAATTCGATTTTTGCATAGATGAACGCGCCAGGGTACGAAAGATATTGGGACGGATACTCAAGGTGCAAAACATAATGGGACGATAATTATATTGACTGGTTATAGTGCGGTAGTAAAAATTGATATTCTTTCCGCGATTTTAATGCCTTTCACTAAAACAGTCTACGGCTGGTTCTCGGATTATCTGCATCTCTGGTAAATTAGTTTAGTGAAGCCGGAAACCTGTTTTTTACAACGTGTTTAGAAAAATAAATCATCTTGTTTAATTTGCAAAACAGATTTCTTACTCTTCCTAATCAGGACCAAAATCAGAATTCTATCGATCATTCAACTTCTAGCCCAAGCAAAGTAGCGAAGACGACCACCATCAGAGATCATCATCATCAAGAGGTCTAAGAAGAATTTAGTAAGTTGCCAAATATTTGGTCGATCAAAAAGAATTTACTGTACGCTTACTCGTCCCAAAAAGCGTGGAAACGTGAATAACCATGACTGAATTTTGACAGGGGAACAGCTATAGGAGATCTAGATCTATGTATTGTGAAACAGAAAAGAACTGACCCCCCCCCCTGGAAAAGTGGTCTGGCCCCTATTTAGGAAGAGAGGGGGCCAATTGGCCCCCTTTGGAAAAATCCTGGCAGAAACACTGCAGTTATGATTTGAAAGATAGTAAAAAACAGTAATCAGCGGCGGCCATCTTTGAAATCTAAGACGGCCATCCCAAATAAAAAAGAGAGTTATTATAATCAATTTGAAAATAGCCTCTTTGAAACAATAACTCTTCAAAGAGGTTATTTAAACATCGAAAGTTTATTTGCATCAATAATGATTAGAGATATAGAAAAAAATAGTAATTTGTGGCGGCCATCTGTGAAATCTAAGATGACGACCTAAAATGTATATATGAATGACTTTATTGGACCAAATGGTAATTTGAATATGGTTGAGGACACAAAAAGTAAGCCATAATATGGGAGATATAACACAGATATTTAATGAAAAGAAAATCAGGTTCACTTAATGGCGGCCATCTTGAAATTCAAAATGGAGGAAAAAAATATTTGTTAATGATTTTTTGCAGCAATATCTTGTAAAAAGTGTGGTAAGGCATCCGAAATTCATTTGTGTCAGTTATAATTTGAAAGTTAGTATAAAAATAGTAATGAGTGGCGGCCATCTTTGAAATCTAAGACGGCCATCCCAAATGCATATATAAGTGTTTGTATTGGATCCGCTGATACTTTTATTAAAGACGTAAAAAGTAAGTAAATATCTGCACTTATTAGGGAGATAATTGTCTATAACAGGTTAAAATAGGCGGCCATCTTGAAATTCAATTTGGCGGCCATCTAGGAGCTAAAATTTTGGGCTCTGCCTACCACATCATTTGTATAAGTCTAGACTACACATGTGCCAAATTTGGTGCTTTCCTGAAAAAATTAATGATCATATGCCATATCCGCCTAACTAAAAGTGATATTGATGAGAAGTTCAAATATTTCGTGACTTACTACAAGTGGGGCGAGCTAGAAGAGGTGAAAGAACTCCAGAAACAAGAGTGAAACAATTGGATGACTGAGCACAAAATGGTTGTAACTGCCTATAATCATTATAGGCAGTTACAACCTTTTCACGCTTAGCCATTGAATTTTTTTTTGATATTCAAATTATTGGTATAATGACAGTAAATTTCAATCATGCTATTTTAAAATCTTTAATCCTTTCCACAAGAAGACCTGGTTTTAATGTCATTAATAGAAAAGGCTTGGGGACACATTGAGAAAACAGAAGAAAATGCTGGTAACCAGAATTTGCTTCTTTTGCCACAATATTTCAATATTTTCTTAGCTCTGATGTAAACAAATTCTTTATCATTTTGTAGTCCTATCATTAACACAAATTCTGTCGTCTGCAGATTTCTCTGAATTTGGACCGCCATAAAAAGTAATTTTAAAATGGAATAAGGCCAATAAGCCTTTCAGAGAAATATGAATAATGAAATAGATAAACACTGCTTCAATTGGAAAAAAATGTGCAAAACGTTAAATGTTATTCAAAGTAATTTGTGTGAAAAGCTGAACAATAAAAAATATTGATAGAAAGGATGGATTGCAATAAGGGGTCAAAAAATAGATTTTCTTTAAATTTTGTGGATTGATAGGGTTACATAATATCTTAAATTTGTATGTGTAAAAAATCCGGTTTCGGCTTATTTTCCGAGATATGGGTAAATAAAGTGGGTGGGGTAAGATGGACTGAAACACAGTAGGGGTCATTCTAAGTCGCTTATCTTTCTTATTTTTAGCCCCAGATGCGTGAAAATGTGTATGCCTGTCCTGTGATATATGCGTTAAACATTTATTGGCTTACATTTGACATTACATGTATATCTTTACCGTAATATTCATTTTTCTTTCTTTCGCAAAATTTTGCTATTTTTTAACGACCAACTTTACCAAACTATCTCCACACGTTTTATTTGGAACACGATTTTTATGAGACTTTACAAATGTATTATCCAGATATTATTATAACTTTGTGTGAAATTTAAAAGAAAAGCGTTGGCCCGTTGTTGAGATATTTGAGCTTGACCTTCAAAATAACATCAAATTTGGGAATGTCCGTTAAAACTATGCATTGTTGGGAAAATGGTTAGGGTTGAATGGCATGTGACAGCCCATTCATAAAAGAATGCATTTCACACATGATTAGATTTTTTATTGTAGGATTTTACCGTTAAAATTGATATATTCATTATAATAAACTTGGTCACCTCTCAGAGTTACCTGGTCATTTCATCTAATTAAATCATTTATAGACAGATATTTGTTTAAGGCATGTCTATACATTTAACATTATTTTCTTTTTGTTGATATTATATAACGTTATAATAAATATTTAGCTTAAGTTAATTAATTGTAAGCACATTTGGTCATTTAGTAAAATCATTCACAATCCGTCTTCTTTATAACCATATAAAAAATACAATCTGAAAATGGTTAGTTGTCTCCTAGCAAATCGATAATTCTTGTTCATCATGAGATGAGTGAATATAAACTCTTAGACAATTCAAGTTGCATATAAAGCTTTGGTAGTTCTAGCAATCTTAACATAATGCTAATATTTAATTTCACTCACATATGGTAGTAATATTAATGACAGCGCTTTCCGCGAAGACATGTTTCATGTGCAATATTTAGTTTGATAAGAAAAACTGAGAAGTAAAAATAATGTCTTTTCTTTCCCATTCTTCCGAATGGGTTGTACGATACAAAAAAAGTAAATATTGCTACGAAACTCATTAGGAACAATAAAAAGAAACCATGCTTCGAATCCTTATGAATAAAATTGGCGCATTAACTATCACATTTTGGCATTTCCCGAGTTTTGAAGTCATTTTGAAGGTCAAGGTCAAATATCTCAACAACGGGCCAACGCTTTTCTTTCAAATTTCACACAAAGTTATATCAATATCTGGATAATACATCTATTAAGTTTAATAAAAATCGTGTTTCAAATAAAACGTGTGGAGATAGTTTGGTAAAGTTGGTCGTTAAAAAATAGCAAAATTTTGCGAAAGAAAGAAAAATGAGTATTACGGAAAAGATATACATGGAATGTCAAATGTAAGCCAATAAATGTTTAACGCATATATCACAGGACAGGCATACAAATTTTCACGCATCTGGGGCTAAAAATAAGAAAGATAAGCGACTTAAAAGGACCCCTACTGTGTTTCAGTCCATCTTACCCCACCCACTTTATTTACCCATAACTCGGAAAATAAGCCGAAACCGGATTTTTTACACATACAAATTAAAGATATTATGTAACCCTATCAATCCACAAAATTTAAAGAAAATCTATTTTTGACCCCTTATTGCAACCCATCCTTTGTTATATTATATATCTTTTTTTCTTTGTAAAATTTGTAAATATAATTAAACTAGTTCTGTGTCAAAGATGAAAAGCATTTGCCACATTTTCTGAAATCATTTCAAGAGAATAAACTTCTTTACTACCCATATTATAAATGGAAGCTTTGAAGAAAAAGGAGAACTATGGATAGCTGCCACTTTCTCCCTTTCCTTTCTTAAATTCTATGTTTTCTACCTTTGTTTTGTTAAGATTAATTTTGTCTTCTGCAACTTCTGGTTCAGTTCGAAGCGCATCAGACTCTAACTCGTGAGGTCCTGAGTTCGATCCCTGGTGGCAGTAAATGTCCTTTCAGCAAAATTATCTCCCACCCATGGTTTGATATCGTTAACCTATGTGGGCGAGTTGGGGCTTAGTTAGGATGTTGTGATAGTGCTGGTATGAGAAATGACAGGAATCCATGGTTAGGTGCTCCAGCTGGCATGATGTGACCATAGCAGTTGAAAACTGATTAAAACCCAAATCAACCAATCAACTTCTTTAAAGGGGGTGTTCCATTTGTGCCCACGCACCGATTTTCTTGTAACTTGACACATAGAATACCTCTGACCTATGGACTACAAAAATGTATTTCTTTTACTCAAAACGTGCATAAAGGCCTATACGCGGCACCTTAAAATGTTCCCGATTTTCATTGGAACCCGTCTTACAATAACTCAATTTTGGCTATCTAGCTTTGGTATTCATTCACATGTTTTAATCAAAATAGCAAAAAGAGTCCTCGTAGAAACTTTTGATACAAATACTGTTGGTACTAACATGCGCAAATATTTTTTTAGAAATTCATTTTGTCAGAAATTGACAAAAAAATAGCCCAGAAAATTTCGCAACCTAAATTTCAATCAAAATTTTTGGTATGTTCCCGTCTTTGTCAACATATGAAATTGATAAGAAAGTTGGCCATATATGTCTCCAGTTCGTATGCAAAATTTATTGAAAATTTGAAACCGGTAAAGTTGTCAAATAATGAAAATTGTAATCAATGGCACCATAAAATGTTCCCAGTTTTCAATGGTAGCACTCTGGCAAAAGCCCAATGTTGCCTACCTAATTTTGATATTAGTCCCCAATTTTAAATCAAAATAGTAGGAAGTGATATTGAAGAAAATTTTGAGACCAAAATTGTTGATACCAACATGCTCAAGTAATTTCTCAGAAATATAATTAGTCAGAAATTATCAGAAAAAAAATCGAGAAATTTCCAAAACCTAAAGTTGAATCAATTATTTTTGTATGTTCCCGTCTTTGTCAACATATGAAAATTATATGAAAGTTATACATGTCTCCAGTTCGTATGGAAAATTTGGTGAAAATTTGAAACCGGTAAAATTGTCAAATTATGAAAACTGTGATCAATGTCACCTTAAAATGTTCCCAGTTTTCAATGGTATCCCTCCAGCAAAAGCCTAATGTTGCCCATCTATTTTGGATATAAGTCCCTAATTTTAAATCAGAATAGCAAGAAGCTTCCTTGTAGAACATTTCGATGACAATATTGTTGATACAAACATGCACATATGATTTCTCAGAAAGTTTTAGTTAGGAATTGTCTGAAAAATATCTAAAAATTTTCGAAACCTAAAATTCAATTAATGTTTTTTGTATGTTCCCGTCTGTGTCAACCTATAAAATTGATATGAAAGTTTGCCTAATATGTCCCTTATCCGTTAGCAAAATTTATTGAAAACTTGAATTCGGCAAAGTTGTCAAATAATGAAAATTGTGTACAACGGCATCTTAAAATGTTCCTGGTTTTCAATGGTACCCATAAAGCAAACGCTCAATTTTGCCTACCTCGTTTTGATATAAGTTCCCAATTTTAAATCAAAATAGAAAGAAAAGTCATTGTACAACATGCTGGTGCCAATATTGTTGATACCAACATGCCCTAATGATTTCTCAAAAAATATTTAGACAGAAATTGTCAGAAAAATAGCCAAGATTATTTCGAAACCTAAAATTCAATCAACTAGAAATAAACCCATTACCTTCATTTGACGTTGATACAGTCATTTTGTTGGCTTTGGTCATCTCTTTGGAATTATTTATGAAACACATATTTCCAGTCGTGATTTCACTGCTTTACATGTCAAAACAAGTATTTTTGTTATCATTTGGTTATCTTAAGTGAGCCAAAATTCAAATATATATGGGTTCTAGTAACAGAACAGAATAATTCACTTTAAAGCATTTGGCATAGCTTACTCCAGTTATAATTTTATGATACATTTTGATCAATACATTTAGTAATACTTAATTAAACATATGAATGCCTCACTTTATATCTTATATCATATAGTACAATTCTAAATCGTTAACTAGGTTATTAACTTAAAGAACCCTTTGAGACTGTGCGTGTCCCTCTTGACAAAGGAAAAAGATGCATTTAGCCAGTATCCTTTACTATTTGGGATACATGGCATGTGGACCATCTATAATAGAAATATCCAAAGGCTGATGACGTATAATTTCGCGTCCATTTTTTATCACGTACACATAACGTCCAAATATATGCTGTAGGACATGCCATTTGATGCTGTGCTCCGGTCGTGATGTGCAATACAAATTTTGTATGTGACCAAGCCTTACACTGAAGAGTTCATTTCCTATTTATCGTTAAGTCTCACGAAAACTGTTATAGCCCATGAAATAATTATTTGAATTCCCAGTGCTGCAAGTGATCGCTTGATTTTTAAGCCTAGTAACCACAGTTTGATAATGTTTACGACATCAATTAACTGTTATTTTTACTGTCGTTCTTTTCGATTACTTTTGACATACCCTTAAAACTATAATAAATCACGATAAAGACGCATGATACATTGTGGAACATACAAACGGGTAAAATAAATTCAAGAAATTTCATGTGGATAGGTGAATCTGTAGGGGCAGTTAGTTTCTGTCAAGAAAAAATTCAAATCAAGTTTTTTAGTCATTGGATTCTTAATCAAGTCTTTATATACATGTACATTTACTTACCCTTATTGAAGGGCACAATTAATGAACAAAAAAGACTGTTTCTGTGTCCTAATTATTATCTTTAGCAGTGTGGTAAAGAAATGTTGCATGTATATTAAAGTAGTCTTTGTGCTGATAAGCCACAAAGGTAAGTTAAAAAAGGTGACATAATAGGTAAATTATGTAACATTATTGCATAACTATTATTTTTCATCTCCACATTTCATAAAGCATTCAACTGTTTTAGGCTGTTTTCCCCTCCATTATATTGTGGGTGGGTGGGGTAAGACAAGGTGCCATTAATTCACAAAAAGCATAATTTTGTGTGAAAATGCTAAAATTCATGTTATACATAAGTTGTTGATGTCAAATCAAGACACATCAAAGCAAAATGGACTATTTGCGTAATGCATATAGAAGGTATAAGTAAAATCTTAGATTTTACAATCTAAGAAATTTGGACGGCTTATACAAAATTCAAAAATGACACTGTTCCCGGTTTTATTTTTACGTAATATTTTACTATAAGCAAAAGCATATATGGGGGCAATTTTTAATATAAATTTCATATGTTGACAAAAACTGAAAGTTGGTGAAATTTAGAATCAAATTTGGTCAAAATGGTTAAAAGCTAAGAATTTTGTTGATGACGTCATACAAAAAGTAATAGCAAATAGTTTTTTGTAGATTAATATATACTATTTTGGTAAATACTTGAAAAAAATTAATAAACATTTTTTTCGGCGCAAATTTAGCTCGAATACAACAATCCTGAACGTATATGAATTCTTTTAGTTAGGATACCCCCCATTTTTAAGCAAAAATCTTAAAATTCTTAGAAAAATATTTTACGGAACAGACTGTTGGAAAATATTTCGGGATAAATGCCGTAATACAGAATACTAACTTCATGCCAAATTTCATTAAAATCCGAGCGTGGGCACAACCCTATGGGAATTTCTGATAGGTTGGAACACCCCCTTTGGATCAGTCTGGCACTTTGCACCAGGTCCTGTCATTTTGGAAAGGGTTTGACAGTTTCCCAATCAATTAGGCCTATGCCTTTTACACACCGAATAACAAAATCTTTGGAAAACATTGAAACAAAAGAAGAAAATTCTGATAAACAGTATTTACCCTTGTTGTCTCAATATTTTCCGAGCTTGAATGTACAAAAGTCCTATCTTTACCAATTCAAATTTGCGTCTACAGAAGTTCTGAAGCTCCAAAATCTTGCCTTTTCGGGTTAGAGTTAAAGGATACATGCAAATGAATCAGAGATGTTTCTCAAACTAGACCTAGTTTTGACGTCCCCACTAGACAAAGGCTTAGGAAGCATTTAGTTAACCCTTTCCCAAACAACAGATTTAGACTGTACTGATCTGAAACCTGAACCAGACAGCAAAAAATGGTAATAAAAATCCAACCAAATTTGTGTATGATATAGTACAGAAAATGCTGACGCATAATGAGAAACAGCTTCGTTTCAGCAGTTTCATCATTTGTCTCAATGTTTTCTCAAGCCTTTTCAAATAGTGATATCAAACCATGTATTCAGGCTTTTTTGGGAAAGTAACTTTGAATTTGAGTCAGTCTAAAAATTTGCCATTTGGTAAAGGTTTCAAGCTATATACTTTGGAAAATGCAGAAAGGGATGCTTATGATAGTCATCTCCCAAAAAACGCAACACCCTTTCCTAAACAACAAAATATTATGGTTGAAAAAGAAATGGTTAGATTGGTCCAATTTAAACCTGATGCTGACAACAACACAGATGAAATAGTAAAGATGGGATTTCATTTTGTTTATAGAGTCTAATATAACGCAGAAAATATTGAGGCACTTGTGTAATGAAAAAAATGCTCATTATAATTAGCATTTTCTTCCTTTGCCTTTATGTTTCCCAAGATCCGTCAGAGGAATCAAAACCATGTCTTGTTTGGAAAAGTGTTAAAACGTTAGAATCTAGGATCTACCATATTTTATAGAGATCTATTGAATCAGCACTGCATCCAGTGTTCTCTCCAGCCCAATAAGCTGTATCGGCCCCACTACAGCTTCATGAAAATCACTATTATGCCCCTACAGCTTCAAAATTACCCCTACAGCTTAATTTCTTCAAAATGGTCACCAAATAGAGGAATTTTGTGTTATTTCTTGTCAAAAACTGATATAATGCATTTCTTTTTTTTGGAAAATAATGATTGTGTATAAAAACATTATGAGAAAAGAAAAAATGCTCTTCTTTACCCATATTGTTTTCAATTGCAATTATATGCATACACTTTGCATTTGAAAGATTTACAGATCCTTGCATAATTTGCCATTATACAGTTTCAAATTAGTCTGTGGAGAACGCTGACTGCATCATAAAGTGGTACAATTAGATGCATGCATTTGGAAGGTTTGTCTCGATCATCTTCGATATTTGTAAGTTATACTACGGGAAGCAAAGAAAATGCTGGTTATCAAGGGCGGATCTAGGGGTGGGGTCAGGGGGTCATGACCCCCCCCCTCCCTGGAATTGACTGAAAATTGAATTTTGACTATATAACTAAACATATTTAACACATTTTATGCCATCATTTGGGCTTTGACCCCCCTCCCCCCGGAAAATAATCCTGGATCCGCCCTTGGTTATCAGCATAAATTTTGCATAATTTTCCTCAATGATGAATGGAGATAGTAGAGACAAATAAACGAGGGGATGTTTGGACAAGAATTTATCTAGATCTAATTGGGGTCAGAAAAGAAAATATTGTGGTAGATCTAGATGAAAATCTAGCAAATGCACAATTGACTTTGTTCTAAATGAAAAAGCGGAATGAACTTCGAGAGAAAAGTGGCTTATAGTCGTCACTACCGCTATGCCGAGAATCTAAAAATAGAACAGATTCGTCAATACACATTTGCATACAACGTGTACAGATTATATTTATCTGCATAAATCACAGTCGGAAAAGAAAAGACGGTTAACAGAATTTATAACTTTGGGTAGGCCTGTCGATATGCAGAATCTAATTTAAACAAAAGGCAAGAATTGGAAAACTGTGAGAAATAGCGCAGATCGCTTGAATATTTTAAGCCCTTTGTCATTTTTAAAACCCTCTATTTAGTTAGGCAGATAGATCTATATTCAAAATTTTGGGTCAATCGTTCACTTTTTCAGGAAAGCACCAAATTTGGAACACATGTAGATCTAGTATAGACCCATACAAATGTTTTCCTAGGTAGATCCCAAAATCTGACCTCCCTGATGGCCGCCATATTGAATTCCAATATGGCCGCCAATTTTAACTTGCTAAGAGCAATATCTCCCTTATTATTGCAGATATTGACTTACTTTTTGCGTCTACACCTATATTTGAAGTACCAGCGGATCAAATGAATTCATTCATATATGCATGTGGAATGGCCATCTTGGATTTCAAAGATGGCCGCCACTTATTAATGTTTTTGTTAATTTCTGATGAAAATCTTTATTAATACAAACACACTTTAAGGATAAACGCCAACACTTTGAACTGCTGTTGTCTCAATGAGACCCTTCTCAAATTGGTTCGAGTGGGCCATTTTGAATTCCAAGATGGGCGCCATTTTGTCGATGATTTTTTCTCGTTCTTTCATAATACACCCAAATACACTTCCAGTGTGTTACTAAAAATAGTAACACTTTTTGATGCCAGATCGAGGCTTTGACCCAAATGTGAGTAAAGCATCCAACGTACAATGGAAATGAACGGAGGAAAGACGAAGTTTAAGAGGAACCACACACCGTTTGGTAATGATTCCTCTGTGAATCTCGACGGGATATCATTGACTGACTTCCATTTATGGCCTTTATCGGCTTTTAAGTCATTTTTGACCCTCCGAAAAAGTAGTATCCTCGGATCTTTTGAGGACCTAGCTGCAAGGTTAAACTGTCATATTCACGTAAACCCCCCTTCCCCAACAAAAAAAGTACGAAACATGCCATTTTCAGTGTGAAGATGATTATGTCAGTACCGAAAGGTTTATGGAGAAAGATAATTCATTATGGTAGATCAATTTGATAATAAAAACATAGCTGTTAAAGCCCATTTCGCAAACGACAAATTATTTAGACTTTTCAAGTTTGACAGCGGCTTAACCCTTTCCTAAACGGCACCTGATTCAATTTGGAAGCTCTTGCAGATAACAGAATGGGTATCATGAAAGTAGGTTTGTTTTAAGTGCAAGGGCGGATCTAGAGTGGGGGGGGTCGAGATGTCCGCACTCCCCCCCCCCCCCCCCCTGGAATCAGCCATAAATTGAATGACTATAATTAAAGCGTCAATATAGGCCTATAACGTTATATATAATTTAACACATTTAAGTCATCATTTGGGCGTGGACCCCCCCCCCCACTGGCAATTGGGCTTGGACCCCCATGAAAAATATAGTAATATAGTAACGAAAACCTTGAGGCAAAAGGAGAAAATGCTCATTAAAAGTATTTTAATTATTTTGCCCCTTGAAATGATTTTTGAAACAATCTCTGTAAGACAGTCAAAGACGGATCTAAAAGGGGGTCGGGGTCCGGACCCCACCTTGAATAGGTCGAAAATCGAATTTTGACTACACAGCGTTAGTATGGTATCTAACATTACAAAATTCACAAATTTAAAGGCTTTTAAGCCATCTTTTGGGCTAGACCTCAACCCCCACCCCTTGAAAAAAAATCCTGGATCCGCCCTTGACAGTCAAACATTAACATTTCTTGTTTGGTAAAAGTTTAAAACATTTTTCTTTTCATTTCTTTTTTTAATTTAACGCCTCTCAACAATATTTCAGCAAAGTTAATTTATAATTGTCCACGCTCCGCGGCTGGGAATCCATCCTGTGACCTGTCCATTATTGGCTCTAATCTAGAGCACAAACACATGCAAAATATTACCGCTCACACTTGGACAGTACTAAGGAGCTCACTTGCTCCCGTAAAATTCTTAAATATGGTTTTCAAAGGCAGTAGCTCATCCTGAACTTGCATGGTGGTAATGGGCGATGGAGACAGGGTACGAATGATTACAAGCTAAAAAATCTCTTTTTTTCAATCAAAGTTGCAAAAATATTCCTGTAACTGAAAACTCTAATAATTAACGCAAATGACTGTATAAAATATTTTTAATACTTAGGCAGAATAAATGAAAAATGCTCGCGCGAAAATAACGACTCGCACAATGAATTATATAGTAAAAAGACCACGTGACCTTTTGTTTGCTCACTTCACGCGCAGGTCACGGTTAAAAATTTGGAAGTGTATTTGGGTGTATACACGTGACTGGTCAATGGAGTATAATTATAGTCATTGAATCGTCCCAGTTATGATTTTAAGTGCAAAAAGTAAGGGAATGTTTCCAGATTTGTAACTATGAAGTAAAAACAAGATTACCATGTAAAGTTTTGTCTGGCTGCCATGTTCCATGATACATGGTATAGATAGATAAATACACATAAATAGCAATCTATTAAATACCGGTATACAAAAAGTTACGTATTTTTTTTGTAAACAGCTTGTTAATATTTATTCTGCCCCCTATCAAAAGATCGGGGCATATTGTTTTACTTATGTCTGTCTTTCTGTCTGACTGTCCGTCCGTCCTCCCGTCCTTCCATTTGTCCGTCCGTCCGTCCGTCCGTCCGACTGAAAACTTAACATTTGCCTTTTCTCGGAAAGTATTGGACATAAAGAGCTCAAATTTGGTATGTAACCTTATTTCAATGATATCTATCTGTTCCCTGCAATAAGACTTTCATACGGGTCATTTGTTAACCCTTATCAACCCCTTACACGATAACTTGATTTATAATTACGGCCATTTCGGGGGGGCATTTGTGTTTCACAAACACATCTTGTTTTGATATTGAAATTGTAGTATCAAAGATTATTTTGTTCTTTTCTTAGTATCCAAAGTTCATGGTTACCATACTGGGATAACTGAGAGACGATGTAAAGTGTACATTTAAAAAAAATCATGGCACATTAACACTTTCGGTGCTTATTGAGATGGTTACCACAAGAGAAAGTAATACATGATTATATGAAAAATGGGTTCATATAGGGCTAAATTATCATTTTACTTTTTGGAATTTGAAGCAGAAGATGGAAACCATTTTAAAAGAAATGACAAATGGGATTTGTCGATGATTGATATCATGTTTCGTGATTATGATATTGTTCAATGACCAAATAAGAGATGTGCCAAACAAAACTTAAATATCCCTTCAAATTTAGTTATTCCTTCTTTTCGTCCCCTTTTTAGCGCGAATATTCGCAGAAAAGGGGGTTAACATATTTCAGACATACAGGTGTCAGAGTTGTCGTAATGCGTTGGTTAAGTTTTTATGTGCAACTGTCATATCTGTTTCTATAAAAGCTTTTGCGCTGAAACTTTGCACATGCTTCTGTTATTATAATGTCAGACTCTAAGAAACAATTCGTTTATCTGAAAATTAATTTCGCAAAAATTTACCCATTTCGGATATAATTATACATTCTTTGTAAAGTTATTGCGTGAAATCGCATATATCTGTGATAACTTTATTTCTGCTTAAGTTATTGCTTTCGAACTTTGCACGTGCTTCTGTGTTTGCTAGCAATGGAAGGAGATGTAACTGGCAGTGATGATTATGACTGGGTCATTACAAGATTGCATGTTGGTTGTGGAATTTTTGTCTGTATGATTGCAGGTGCCGTACAAACAACAACACACGATTTTTTCACTATTCAGAACTCGATAGTTCTTCGACTGCTCTTGATTAAAGTAAAACCATAAATTGTAGTTTTTTAAATAAATAATTGTGCAAGATATATTATTTGTGTAATCCATTGTCCTACTAAATGATATTCTATGACAAGATTCCAAAGCATATATTTATGGAAAAAGCATATCTTTCCAAAAAAGATGTAAGCATTTATAACAGGCAGTTAAAAAACCACCAAAACTTTCAATTTAATAGAAATGCGAAAAGAATGTTTATAATACACAGTTATTTTCAGCCTACTTCTACATCATACTATAATTTGAGCAACGTTTGTCCGTTTGTTCCCCTACTCCTCCCAGGTCCTTGGGCCGATCTTCACCAAACTTGGAGGGAAGGTGAAGGGCGGCCCCGGGTATTAGCTTGAGGGGTTCATTTTTTGAAAGGTCAAGGTCATCGAGGTCAAAGGTCAAATTTATGTTTTTACGAGTTACGGGTATCGTTTTTACGGGTTACGGGACGGGATTGCTTACGGGTTACGGGACGGGATTAGGTGGAGGGCAGCCCCGGATAGGTCAAGGTCATCGAGGTCAAAAGTCAAAATTTCGAGACGGGTAAAATTGCTAGTGTACACAATTGGTGCTTTTTCGTATTTTTCCATCTTTTTTGTCACTGAATATGGTGCTACATCAGGCATTTGCTGTGCGTATACTTGAAGGATAGATGGGTTACTTTTTGCAAGCCTATATTGCGTGTAAGTTATCACTATGCGCACAAATGTTGTCCTGCATTCATTTCATGAACGAAGCAGCAATACGTGTCTGCAGATTTCATTCTGGTTCTTGTCTTCTAGATTTAATCTCACACATAAGATCCCGGTTTCAATTTATTGATAAATCTTTGTATTCGTTCATTCATTCTTACCACATGACATACCCTAAAGATTTGGGTGGGGGCAACTACTTGTCCCCAGTTTTGTCTGCCTAGACAATACATGTATCAGCAACTTATTCGCGTAAGGTGTGAGAGAGGTTTCTTTTATTCACCTATACGTAACATTTAGACATTAAGACATACAGATTTTTTGTATCAGTTGTAAATTTAGAAATAAAGAAAAATGTAAATGATAGGCATTTTGAATAAGAAGATGGCGATCCAACATGTATGTACAAGTGACAAACAAGTGACTTCAATAGACCCAATGTCCTCTCAAACATTGAGGGTTGGCGCATAAGTCATTTACTTCATCTCTTGCTGAAGCCATCTCTATGTAGAACAGAAATCTGTCATTTGTTTATCAACATTCTTTGATATTTCTTTTTAAATATTGCATAACCATATCAAATTCACTGTACGGCAATAAAATACAACAGAGAAGTCCTTTGTTAAACAATTGTACATGTACCCTTTTTGTCGGCGGCCATCTATGAATTACAAACATGCATTCAGTAATTATAAAAATGAGACATTAATAATAAATAGTCAATCTCAATATAAATTTAAATAAATTTCAACTCTCGGTAACAAATGTGAAGTAAACATTTACCCATTTGAAGGATCATTATTCATTGAATGGCATCTTTTTTAGAACATGGCAGTCATAAGGAACTTCTGGTGGTTATCACCTTATTCTTCAAAATGTTCATATAGAGCAATCTTTTCACTAATTTTATGCTTAAAACACAATCTGTACCATGTCCTGTCTTATCTGCTCCACTTAAAACTATGTCAACTATATTTTGCGGTAAAAGATGAAAATAAATGAAATACTAGTTGACTTACGGGGGCCATCTTGAAATTGAAATGGCCTACTCAAATTCTTTTGAAACTGGTTTTATTGAAACAAAGCTCCAAAAAGTGTTTGAAAGTCATTGAAAGATCATTTGTATCAGTCATAATTCGAAATATATAAACAGAACAGAAATTAGTGGCGGTCATCTTTGAAATCCAAGATGGCCATTCCAAACGCATATATGAATGAATTCATTTGATCCACTGGTACTCCAAACATAGGTGTAGACGCAAAAAGTAAGTCAATATCTGCAATGATAAGGGAGATATTGCTCTTTACAAGTCAAAATTGGCGGCCATATTGGAATTTAATATGGCGGCCGTCAGGGAGGTCAGATTTTGGGATCTACCTAGGAAACCATTTGTATGGGTCCATACTACGTGTGTGCCAAATTTGGCGCTTTCCTGAAAAAGTGAACGATCATATGCCATATCTGCCTAACTAATTGAATTAAGCTTACATTTACAATCTCAA
This sequence comes from Fragum sueziense, assembly GCA_963680895.1. Taxonomy (NCBI): domain Eukaryota; kingdom Metazoa; phylum Mollusca; class Bivalvia; order Cardiida; family Cardiidae; genus Fragum; species Fragum sueziense. The sequence goes on from OY804605.1 coordinate 47,202,214, forward strand.
TGACGTGATTTTGTTTTGCTATTTGGTAAGATATTCTTAAACATTTATCGTGAATTCCTCTCCTGGCAAGTTTTCATTGTCGGATGGTGCAAATAAGTTGACAATTTGCGCGAAAAAGGCAGGAATCGGAACTGGTGAGAGCAGTGCATGACGGGAAAAAAGTAATGGAATTTAGACTAGAAGGCTGACCGTTCTGGTTAAAATAACTTAGTTAACTTAACCAGACTTAGCGAAATTAACCACTTGGCTAAATCGCTTTATACAAGCGGTTAACCATTTTTGGTTAGTTAACCAAACTGGTTAGGATTTAACCACTGGTTAGACACTAACCAAAAGTTAACTTAATCAACGTTTATACAATCGGGTGCTGTCCGTCAACACAACTTGATGGTGTCCAAACATCTGCACCCAATTGTATTAAGTCTGGTTAGCGCTAACCAAATAGTTAAATCACTATCTTGGCTAAATATTCCGATAACTCACCTAAACTCGATTGTATAAAAGTTTGGTTATTTTTTTAACCCAACAAATTCTGGTTAAATTTAACCCACCTCCGGTAGCTTGGTTAGCGATTTAACTAGACTATTTTTTGTTTAGGCCGCCATATTGGATAATCGCTTCAAAATTGAAAATGTGTTTGGGAAGCATTTAAGACGATTTCAGGGGGCTGATATTCGTCAAAAGATGTTATAAATGGGAATGGAAGTGTTCTGTGGTGCTAGAAATGGTGTAAACAAGATATTTAGCGCAAAAGGACCAAGTTCAGTGTTTTGCACCATCCAAGTTTCGCACCTCGACTGCCATTATTGAATCATAGGACTGACTGAGCTAAAATTCAATGGAAAGCGTGTAACCAGACTTCAGAATGGAAAATATGAAATTCAGGACTAATTATTGAAGCTCCCATGGATGTAATCATTCTGCATCGATGATGTGTTTGTCTCGTAAGTTGTTTTTGCTCTCCCCCCCTCTCGGATATTTTTTGCTCGTCGATTGAGCTAATATTTACAGTCTTATTCAACAGACAAAAACCTCTGTTTCAATGGTACTTGTAAGAGCTAATAACGCATGTCAAAGGATTATTCATATGACCTATGATTGTGATTATGAGTCCTTTTAGCACTTCAGACAGTAAATGCATCCAGATCAGCCTGTGCCTTTGTAAAGTCTGATCAGGATTTATGCTGTCCTCTTTTGAGTTGGTTTATTTTATGAACTGCTATTTGAGAACATCATGACTAATGAATCTTAATCATATAAAATTTTCACAGGCTGATCTAGATCCATGTTCTCAAATGAATGTGATATTTTCAACCTTGAAAGTCAAATACAATTGCAAATCATTTACTGGGTTACAAGATGTATTGGATGTATTTTTTTCTCTGACTGTTCTTGAATTTTTTAGCTTTAAATCTAGCATAAGTTACAAATAAGGCGTAAGACACTCCCAAAATATTGGTGTACATTCAGTATCAGTGTCTAGTATTGGCATACAGAGATTAGAATTATATTTTAAAAAATGTTATGCCTTGCCGTTTTCCTAGTATAAATGTTGCAAAATTTTTACTGAATTTCTACATGTAAATAGAATAAATCAGGCTAAAGAGGGGGGTTCGTTTTAATTCCCCTGAACCGCCACTGGATCCGCCACTGGTCATTAGTTATTTTGTGCATGTACATACATTATGTAGCATACTTTACATACTTGGACTCTTGTACTAAAGACATGAATTTGTTTAAATCGATTGTGAGCAATTATTTATCAGTTTTACAAATGAATATAGCAATTTTCCCCAATTTTAAGTGATCATTCTTTCTTCTTTCAGGTGTGAAAGTTCAGAAATGGGGTAACAGAATGCTGAAAATACTAACAAAAAATAGTTGATGAAAACTTTTAAAGGGATATTGATGAGAAGATCAAACATTTCGTGACTTACTTCAAGTGGGGCGAGCTAGAAGAGGTGAAAGAACTCCAGAAACAAGAGCGGAACAATTTGATGACTGATCGCAAAATGGTTGTAACTGCCTATAATCATTATAGGCAGTTACAACCGTTTCACGCTAAGCCATTGAAATTTATTATTACAAATGAAATAAAAATTTTTATATTCAAGTCATCGGTATAATGAAAAAAAAAATTCAATCATGCTATTCTAAAATCTTTAATCCTTTCCACAAGAAGACCTGGTTTCAATGTCCTTGATAGAAAAGTCTTGGGAAAACATTGAGACAAAAGAAGAAAATGCTGGTAACCAGAATTTGCTTCTTTTACAACAATGTTTTCTTAGCTCTGATGTAAACAAATTCTATATCATTTTGTAGTCCTATCATTAACACAAATTCTGTGGTCTGCAGATTTCTCTGAATTTGGACCGCCATAAAAAGTCATTTTAGAATGGAATAAGCTTTTCAGAAAAATATAGATTATGAAATAGATAAACACTGCTTCAACTAGAAAAAAAATGTGCAAAACGTTAAATGTTATTCAAAGTAATTTGTGTGAGAAGCTGAATTATAAAAAAATATTGATAGAAATTAATTATGTTATATATTTTTTTCTTGTTTCTTTGTAAAATTCTAAATATAATTAAACTAGTTCTGTGTCATAGATGAAAAGCATTTGCCACATTTTCTGAAATCATTTCAAGAGAATAAACTTCTTTACTACCCATATTATAAATGGAAGCTTTGAAGGAAAGGGAGAACTATGGATAACTACCACTTTCTCCCTTTGCTTTCTATGTTTTCTACCTTTGTATTGTTAAAATTAATTTTGTTTTCTGCAACTTCTGAAAGTCATGGCGCAGTTGGAAGCGCATCAGACTCTAACTCGTGAGGTCCTGTGTTCGATCCCCGGTGGCAGTAAATGTCCTCCCACACAAAAATTATCTCCCACCCATGGTTTGATATTGTTAACCTATGTGGGCGAGTATGGGCTTAGTTAGGATGTTGTGGTAGTGCTGGTATGAGGAATGACAGGAATCCATGGTTAGGTGCTCCAGCTGTCATGATGTGACCATAGCAATTGAAAACTGATTTAATCCCAAATGATCCAATCAACTTCTTTAAATTTGGATCAGTCTGGCACATTGCATCTGTCATGTTGGAAAGGGTTTGACAGTTTCCCCAATCAATTTTTTTTTACACACCGAATAACAAAATTTTTGGAAAACATTGAGACAAAAGAAGAAAATTCTGTCTGATAAACAGTATTTACCCTTCTTGTCTCAATATTTTCGGAGCTTGAATGTACAAAAGTCCTATCTTTACCAATTCAAATTTGGGTCTACAGAAGTTCAGAAGCTCCAAATTCTTGCTTTTTGGGGTAAGAGTTAAAGGATACAGGCAATTGTATCTGAAATGTTTCTCAAACTAGACCTGGTTTTGACGTTCCCACTAGACAAAGGCTTAGGAAGCATTAAGTTAACCCTTTCCCAAACAACAGATTTAGACTGTACCGATCTGAAAGCTGAACCAGACAGCAAAATGGATGTTAATAAAAATCCAACCCAATTTGTGTATGATATAATTCATGAAATACTGACGCAAAATGAGAAACAGCTTGGTTTTAGCAGTGTCATCATTTGTCTCAATGTTTTCTCAAGCCTTCCAAATAGTGATATCAAACCATGTATTCAGGCTTTTTGGGAAAGTACATTGTAACTTTGAATTTGAGTAAGTCTAAAATTTTGCCATCTGGTAAAGGTTTCAAGCATATATACTTTGGAAAATGCGGAAAGGGATGCTTATGATAGACATCTCCCGAAAAAAACGCAACACCCTTTTCTAAACAACAAAATATTATGGTTGAAAAAGAAATGGTTAGATTGATCCAATACAAATCTGATGCTGACAACAACACAGATGAAATAGTAAATATAGGATTTTGTTTATAGAGGCTAATATAACACAGAAAAAAATTGAGGCACAATGAAAAAAATGCTTATTATAAGCATTTTCTTCCTTTGCCTTTATGTTTCCCAAGATCTGTTAGAGGGATCAAAACCAGGTCTTGTTTGGAAAAGTGTTAAAACGTTAGAATCTAAGATCTACCATATTTTACAGAGATCTATTGAATCAGCACTCCATCATATAGTAGTACAATTAAATGCATGCATTTGGAAGGTTTGTCTCGATCACCTTCAATATTTGTTAATTTTGCGGGAAGCAAAGAAAATGCTGGTTATCAAGGGCGGATCTAGGGGTGAGGTCAGGGGGTCATGACCCCCCCCCCCCGGAATTGACTGAAAATTGAATTTTGACCATATAACGTAACATACATAACACATTTTATGCCATCATTTGGGCCTTGAACCCCCCCCCCTGGAAAAAAATCCTGGATTCGCCCTTGTTGCATAACTTTTCCATATTTTTTCCTCAACGATGAATGGGGATAGATTAGAGTAGTCTCTAGTAGAGATCATAAAACGAGGATTGTTTGGAAAAGACTTTATCTAGATCTAATGGAGTCAGAAAAGAAAACATTGTGGTAGAGGAAAATGTCTTAAAGATCTACCAACAATATTGTACCATTGTTCTAAATGAAAAAGCGGAATGAACTTCGAGAGAAAAGTGGCTGATACTCGTCACTACCGCTATGCCGAGAATCTAAAAATAGAGCAGACTCGTCAATACACATTTGCATACAACGTGTACAGATTATATTTATCTGCATAAACCACAGTCAGTAAGAAAAGACGGATAACAGAATTTATAACTTTTGGTAGGCCTGTCGATATGCAGATTCTCCTAATCTAAACAAAAGGCAAGAACTGGAAAAATCTGAGAAATAGCGTAGATCGCCTGAATATTTTAAGCCGTTTGTCATTTTTATAATCCTATATTTAATTCAGTTTACATTTACAATTTCAATGACGCGTTTTTGTTTTGCTATTTGGTAAGATATTCGTAAACATTTTTCTTGAATTCCTCTCCTGGCAAGTTTTCTTTGTCGGATGGTGCAAATAAGTTGACAATTTGCGCGAAAAATACAGGAATCGGAACTGGTGAGAACAGTGCATGACGGGAAAAAGTATTAGAATTTAGACTAGAAGACTGACCGTTTTGGTTAAAATAATTTAGTTAATTTAACCAGACTTAGCGAACTTAACCACTTGGTTAAATCGCTTTATACAAGCGGTTAACCATTTTGGTTAGTTAACCAAACTGGTTAGGATTTAACCGCTGGTTAGACACTAACCAAAAGTTAATTTTACCAACGTTTATACAATCGGGTGTTGACCTACTACTTCTCAAACTTTTATTTTGTTATTCAAACTAGACAGCCCTGAGGGTCTGGAAACGCTCCACAGGCCTGACTGTTTGTCTTGTTGAATGCAATTTCAAAGGTTCAGGCTGCGCAAACAAGCAAATGTATGACAAAGCTGAAAATTACAAGCAAATAAGATCGTATGGTCGGTAAGATTCTGTGAAAGTTCTGTATTGATTAGTTAATACTGATGGTTGTCGAAGAGAAAATAAAGCCGAAATGGCAGTTTTGTCAATTTCAAGGGCACACGACTCATGTTATAAAATTCAAATCAAGCTGAAAATTATACCAAGGCAAGATCTTATAGTCTCCGATATTCTGTCCTAGTTTTGTCTTGATTGATAAATATTTGTAGTTGCTAGAGCGAAAACAAAGTCAAAATAGAGCCTAAAATGGCAATTTTGTCAATTTCAAGGGCACATAACTCGTGATATAAAATTCAGATCAAGCTGAAAATTAAGCCAAGGCAAAATCTTATAATAACCAATATTTTGTACAAGTTTTGTCTTGATTGGTCAATATGTGTAGTTGCTAGAGTGAAAACAAAGTCAAAATAGAGCCGAAAATGGCAATTTTGTCCATTTCAAGGGCACATAACTCATGATGTAAAATTCAGATCAAGCTGAAAGTTACACCCAGGCAAGATCTTATAGTCACCATCATTCTTTCAAAGTTTTGTCTTGATTGATCAATATTTGTAGATTAAAGAGTACAAATAAATTCAAAACCAGCTATTTTTGACATTCAAGGGCAGATAACTTAGGTTATTCTGATTCAATCAACATTCTTTGAAGCAATCTGAGAGAGGGTCACCCAATGATCATTCCTGTGAAGTTTGTTTGAAATCTATCCAGTTGTTTCTGAGAAGAAGATTTTTAAAGAAAAAGTTTACGGACGGTCGGACGAACGGACGGACGGACGCACGGACGCACACACCGCCATGACAATAGCCCGCTGGCCTGACGGCCAGTGGAGCTAAAAGTCATTCAGTGTGGAAAAGCCTGGTCACATACACCATTTCCGCGGACAGTATTGGGCGTGGTATGGACGGTATCTCTCACATTGCATCAAGACGCGTCTTTTGATACTAAGCGCAATGCAATCCTCAGGTTCAATTACTGTTCGATGCATTTGTGTTTTATAGATCCATTTTGTGCCGAAAACGTATCTTTCTTGACTGTGTCGTTTTAAAATTGTAATTCTTTGTTTGTGGTAATTGATTCACATTGAAATGATTTCGCAAGTATGGTGGATCTAACTAGATCAAGATAAATCATGATACATTTCTCCAGAATAGCTAAACTATACAGCTAATTTACACGAAATCTATCCATCACCATCCTTCCCAGTACTTTGTCCTATTTGGGCTGTCAAAACTAGACCTTGTTTGGAAAAAAAATCAACTGGAAAAACGGACAAGATTTTTGCTTCGCGAAAGTAGGGGCAACATGGAGGGCTTTTCGGGTTTAAAGAAATCAATCACGATATAAAACATATTAACATTAACCAGCAAACAAATTTAGACTAAGGGAATATGTATGCTAAATATAGTCTTAGGCCCCAGGCTAGACTTTTGAAAAATAAATCGTGATTTCTCCAAGTTTAAAAGGCCTCGCACTCCTGTCTACCTTTATCAGCTAATTAATATTTCATGGACATATAAACTAAAAGTCGACCTAAGGAACATTTCTATAATTTCTTCTAAAACTCGTAATTGAAGCTTATCAAGGTCACAATTAACATTTTTTACATAAGTTTTACTTTTATCCAATATGAAAGAGAATATTTTCTTATGAAAATTCTGAAATTTTCAAGTCAAAGTATTGACCGTTTACGAGAAATATTTTTGTGCTTAAATTAAACAAATTGTTGTGGACAACTGTTCAGATTTATATGGAATTTGTCATTTCTGTCTCAACTTGTTTCGCTTACAAATTACAACTTCAAAAAACTGATATCATTTCTACGTAAGAACCAATTTTTGCATCAAGTCATACTTTTAAAAAATGAAATTGGAATGTTATGTCCCTTTAAAGGAAATTGGCGAGGTCTACCCGAGTCTGGTTTTATCTTCCATTTAAGTGTGGCAGATGGAATAGCACTCATTGTGAAGGCTCTGATACGAGCCTTTTTCTGGCAGTAAAGGACCTGGGCTACTTTGATACGATGAAGAATATGCCACTAGTATCTATTATGACTGATCTGCGCAGGGAGACCGGCATCATCTTTGGAAACGAATACTTCGCATGGTATTGGACATTAGGAGATAGTCGTAAGTGTATTGAATTTTATTTTGTCATGGTGTATTTCAACTATTTCCCAAAATCCTGCTATTATAGAGCCCTCCAGATTTAGAGAGCCAAAGATAATTTGACATCAAAAGTACAAAATGGTTTATCATAGAAAATGTGGAGGAATATAGAATATTCTTTCTTAACCCATTACCACACACTGACTATATTCGACTGTTTACAAGATAATGGCTTTGGAAAATTTTGTGGAAAATGAAGAAATTGCTTGGCACGAAATATTCTTTTTTTCAAATTTCCCACAATGTTTTCTACCCCAAAAGACAACATTTTATTCATTTGAAATTGTCGTCTGCATTATCTTTGAATTTGGATCAACCTAAACTTTTGTCGTTTTGTAACGGGTTAAACCTTTCCAAAACAAGTGCTGCTATAAATGCCAATTTCAGGTCATAATTAAGAATCAAAGTACTGACAGTACTGTTTGGAAGCAAATTTTTCAAAAATTCAGGCCTGTCCAGGCCCCGGTTTCTCGAAAAAAAAACAAAAAAACATAGGTATATTCTCATGAGAACATGCTCAACTTCAAAGGGATACTCTTCAACGTTGAAGGGTATTCCATTGAAGTTCACGTTGATTTCATGCGATTTGAGCACGGTGCTCAGATTTGTGCATGAGAATGAACTTAAGTTTTGTTTTCGAGAAACTAGGGCCAGAAATAGGGTACTTTGATTAGGGACATTGATTATCCATTTGAATACCTTGAATACTTTGATTCGTAGCATACTTTAAGTACTTTGATTATCCAGGATACCTTGAATACTTTGATTCCATGCTGGAGTTGTATCTATTTTTAGCACAACTTCATGCATACTAATCGTTTGTGTAAGCTGAATATATTTCATAGTTCAGTAAACTCAACTGACCCATTTACAAGGAAGGCCATTGGACTGATCTTTGAACCATAATAAAGCATATTACTACGTCGATCTTTTCTTCTCTTAGAGACATGATTAATTGAATGTTTCATTTTCAGTCACACAATTCAATATCTACACTGAAGTTCAGACTTGCATATTGAATATTCGAATGACTTACCTCTTTAATCTTTGCTTTTGATAGAACTATTTATAGTGAGGATGACCTGAAGATGTTGTGCGGTATGCAGAGAATGGTAAAGTGCAGAGACGCATGGCTGCTAAGAGAAGCAAATTTTGCAAAATTTGCTTCCAAAAACGAAGTATTAAATGGAACAATTCGACCAAAGCAAGCACAGTCTGGCCATTTGAGATATTTCAGAGGGTTATTTTTTGTTTGTTTGATTTTAGATTATTTTTTTTCGTTGGTTGGCACGGACTTGGCTTCACTTGACATGTGTTATCTCATTACATATATGTGACCCGTCACGCTAAAATGGACCTTATCCGAACTCCAAAAATCCAAATTTTTACAAACTTGTCAAAGTCAGCACAGGTAAACCAGATCCCGTGCGCGAAAAATGAACATATAGTTAGATAGGGAAAACTTTCCGGATTTAGAAAATTACATAAGAGTGAAAAGTGTCGGCCCTAGTCTGGCTGCGCGGACTGCGCAGACAGGCTAGGGTCGATATTTTTCACACACCCGATAAGGTCCCTTTTAGCGCGACGGGTCACATATCATTAGAACTAAGCATTGTTCTGCTCAGATATGCCCTGTTAAAGTGACATTTCACATTTATTCATTTTTTTTAAAGTATGCCTTGATGCAAAGATTGTTTATTCTAATGCATTGAACTGCTATCAGTGTTTTGAAGTTGTTATCTATAAGCAAAAAATATGCCTTTAAAGTTGAGACAAAAAAGATAAATTCTATATAAATCTGAATTGTTGTCCACAACAATTTGTTTAATTTTAGCACAAAAATATATGGTTCTCGTAAACGGTTCATTATTTTGGCTTGAAATTTTCGGAGTTTTCATAAGAAAAGATGCTCTTTCATATAGAATAAAAGTAAAATTTGTGTAAAAATAACTGTGAAATGTCATTTTAAGCAACATGGTCATATTGCAAGTGGTATGAGCACCTAAGCAAAATGTACTTTCTGTTATTATTTTGTTTGTTGTTGTTGCTGGTGGTGGTTTATAGGTTGGTATAGCTCAAAATAGATGACCTGATAGAGCATCTCAGGCTATAAGCTAGAGATGCTCTGCCAAGTCATTTATCGTGAGCTATACATGTACCTCCTTGACTACCTATACATTGCGCACAAAGTAATAACTGTTTTGTCCCTAGTAACATTTCTTTTTTTTTTAATTCTGTCACTTAGGACATGCACTTTACAGACTGGATGAGTGTCTCTATTAGTTACTTTTTCTAACAGATGTAAGAAAAATATCGAGTATGGATTCAAAGTAGTTTTGCAACCGTTGTTTTTGTTTTTGTGTCACTTAATTTCACATCCTTGAAAATAATTACATGATTTTAAAAATATGACTTTTAATTTCCAGAGTTCTGCACATAGAAGATACACGACGAAGTGCCGAAACAAATAAACTGATTTCCAGACATTTTGAAGCTATTTTTAATAAAAATCCTTATTTTATCAGTAAATATCTTGTTGTCTGCTGCAACGTTCAAACTGGAGCACTGTTGCTTATTGTTGTTTTGGTAATGGATTTACCATTTTCAAAACAGCAAAAAGCGACTGTTCCAATTTTAAAGCTCATTCAGACTTGAAATGGATGTGGATAACGAAAGTTTTTGTGTCGAGTACATATGAGCCAGGATCCGAATAAACTCATTTGAGACAGTCGTGTTTGAAGACAAGCCCGTGCCTAAAACAGTCTGACCCGGACCCATTCTGCTGTCTGATAGTTACCATAGGTCACGAAGGAGCTTTTAGAGACTAACATAGCTCATGATCAGTCTGCGTGTATACGCAGGCTGATCATGAACCATGTTGGACTCCAGAGCCTTAGGGGACATTTTCCAGATCCGTATATATATCTATCATATTTGTTGGAGTCCACTTTGGAATCTAGGCCGATCCGGAATCGGTCTAGTACATACTGGAATTCTAGTTTGGACTAGTCCAGATTAGAATTCTTACTTGGTCCAGGCAGATCATGGATTGGTCTATGCTATTATGGAACTCTAATCTGGTTAGACAGGTCTAAAATTTGCCTAGACCACTTTAGAACCCATTGTTTAATTGAAACTAAACGCAGATATAACTTGATAATATCACAGTTATACATGTTTCATTATAAACTCTATTGTTTGTTAATATCAACAAACAATGACCATTTATTAACTTCGGATTATGTAAATAAATAGCTTTGTTAGACATTGCAAAAATAGGTCAGAGCTCTCAATTCTTTTCAGTTTTGCAATAACTCTTCCTAACAAGGCATAGTTTTGACGTTTCTAAAGGCTATTTTTGCAAAACATAGCCAGAAAAGTACATAATTATACTCACATAAATCTTATCATTAAGGATTTTTTCAACGGGATAAAGTAATAATAGATAATAGTTATTCTAATTATAAACAAGTGCATTATTGAAATATAGTTACCGGGGAAAACACAAACAAACTGTTAATGACTACACTATATCTTTTCTTGGTGCCGTTTATTCAGTCTATTTTCTATGCACGATTAATTGATCATACATCTTTAAAGTTTAGAAAATGGATTAAACTAGGGAATAGTTCTAATTTTCTAATAAATTTTCTTTTTTAATAATTACAATTTTCTTATATAATAATATATTTTGTATTCAAATATTGGTTATGATAAAGATATACTGATTGCTATTATTCATTTTTTAAGAAAATGCATTATATATCAATTTTTTTCATAGAAAATAGAAAATTTCACATGAATTATTGTTAACAATAGATTCCAATTTAGTCGGATCGGCCTAGCCAGATCGGAGTTCTTATCTGGACTAGAAACTCTTTAGTCAGGTTCCAGATTGGCCTGGTCCAGTTTAGAATTACAATTTGGACAGGCCATCGGCCGACTCCGGATCGGCCTAGATTCCAATGTGACTTCCGACATATAATGATAAACATGGAGACAAAAGAAGAAATACTGATAACCAGCATATTCATCTTTTGCCTAAACGTTTTTCCAGACCACTTCTATTACGAGTAAGTACGTCAAAACCGATATTCTTTTGGAATTGGTTAAGGAAACGCTAGATGTTATACTCGTATACTAAATGTTCAATGACCCCTTGACAATTTCAAGCGTTGTATAAGATTGTTTAAGACATAATGAAATATACTCGGATATGATGATTCATTTTATTGTATGTTATGTATTGAATTTCGTATACAGAATATATGCCACGTCTGTACATGTATACATATATACAAGAAACAATTGATTGAATGACTGATTGGATTGGTGTTGGGGGTTGTCGCCTCTTTCGACGATTATAATCATTTGGCGTCGGCTGGAACATCTAGCCGTTGATTTCCGTGTATATCTCTCACCAGTTCTTCCGAGCTGTCCGAACCGGGCCTCGAGCTGCTCCCTCACATAGACGATCCACAGTCATTGGTGAGAGATAAATGACTTTTTTGTCAAATGTCGAAATTTAGAATGGACTCCGACGTTGCCGATTGAATTATCGGCAGTCGGTGGCAACGGCCATGACGGAGTTGGTATTGCGTTAGACTCGCACTCGTGAGGTTTCCCGGGTTCGATCTCGGTCGCGGCAAATACCCCTTCAGACACAATTGCCTCCCATCAATGGTTTGATATCGTTAACCTATGTGGGCGAGCAGCTGGAGGATCAGTTAAGATGTTGGGGTTGTAATGGTAAGAGTAAATGACAGGAATCCTTGTTGACGTGCTCCAGCCACCACAAAATGCCCATATTGTTTTCATCATCCAGAAATATAGAACAGATTTTTTTCTTTTTAACCTTTTCTCAAAACAACCAGATTTTAGGGCTACCCAAATTAAAAGCTATTGCAGACGACATAATGTAAGTTACTATGGACTTTGCGAATGATATAGCACAGAAAACAAAATGCTGATTAGCATATATTGGCTTAGTATGTAGGGACGTCAAAAAAGGTCATGTCTGCGAAAGGATTAACGAATTAAGATTCACGGTAAATATGTTGAACTCGTACTTTTCGGAGAGAGATTTGTCAAGCAAAATTAATTTCATCATTTAACCGTTTCCCAAACGGCAAAACACGTGCAATTTTGAGGCAGCAGCAGACGTCAAAAGAATATATTTGTTTGTGTAAAATGTAGAAAATATTTATATTATATTATGGCATAGATAATATTGAGAAAAAGCAGAATCAGCAATTTTTCCCTAAATATTATCCCATGCCCTTATCGTTAGGGACGTCAAAACCTTGTCTTCTTTGGAAAAGTGTCACATACTTAATGTATTTTACGTTATAGCGCTTGAGAAGTATCACTGGTGGTGAACTCGGCCAAAGCGTGGGCCGTTTTTTCGCGATCAAAGTATTCCGTCGGTGTTGTTATAAAATCTCGTAACTACGGCTTTATCGAAGCCGTAGTTACGAGCTTTTATAACAACACAGACGGTTTGTCAATACATACCCGTTCTACTTTTAGAACAAGTTCATTGTTATCAGAAAAACTTTCCAATCAGATCTTTACACTCACATTTAAACGCAAAATAACTGTACCTTGCTTTGGCCGAGTTCACCACCAGTGAGTATGGTTGTACTTATATTATCATCATATAATTCTTTATAAACTTTATGTAAAAATGTATCCGCTTTTTTTAAATTCTTACTCCCCCGATTTCCCGATATGTTTTCACATAGGAGAAAGCCCAAACAAAATAAAAGTGGTGTTTTAAGCATGTACCAAGCTTGCAAGATAAACTTGGGCGTCCGGGTCGTAGTTCGAAAACCGATGGAGATGGAACATTACAGTGGTGGTTGTATTCAAAGAAGAGTATCTGAAGATTGTTGTGATTTTGATATAACTTTTGATGATACTACATTAACCCTTTCCCAAACAAGGCCTGGTTTTGACGTCCCTGGTAGGTCATGTTTTGGAAAACATTGAGGCAAAAGAAGAAAGTGCTGATGATCAGCACTTTCTCCTTTTGCTTCTATATTTTCTGAGCTATATCGTACACAAATCCAACCATGATTAACATTCATTTTGTTAGCTGCAGCAGCTTTCGAATTGGATTACCCTAAAATTTTGTTGTTTGGAAAAGGGTTAAATGATAGTTAAGTATACGCCATGATCTATCATTTCGTTGAGGAGTGACACCATATTGCGCTAGCTTGCAGCACTTTCTCTTCCTAATTTACCATACACGTGCCTGCACAGGCAAGCATTTTGGGGAGGAGGGTCTTAGCCACCCCCCTAGCCCCCCTGTTCCTACGGGCCTGTAGTATGTAATTATGTTTTCGATTTTAAATGAAAAAAAAATACAATTTTTCATCTCCTCTTACCTGTTGCTCGAACCATTTCACAATGACTATGAGAAATGTCTTTCAAAATGATTACTCAAGATAAATGATTAAAAGATGTAATAAACCAACGTTTGTTATAACGCTTTGTCCATTTTAATATATCAGCGAGAAAATCGTAAACATCCGGTCTACAACATTACAACTCCTGAATATCCTTCAAACCGTGCATACTAACAGAAAGTGATATTCGTCTTCTATACGAAAAAATACAATCACTAAACCATGGCAAAGAAATTCGGATTTATTGATTTACATACAAAAGGTCATGTATATGCATCTAAGACATATTTGTCTCCACCAACACAAATATCGTCGTTGGGAAGTCAAAACCTCGTAACTCCAGCTTTTTCAAGCTGTAGTTACGAGGTTTTGACTCCCCACCAACGATATACTCCATCACGCTATTAAGGACCTCCCTGGAAGTGCATAAGGTATCGACTCTTTTCGGTCTGGTATCGATAATTCTCACTCCTTTAGTGGTCGTCCTAGTATTTGGACCAATGAAAATGCAGTATATTTGAAAAATTTGGCGCCATATTTCACATAAACGCACTGCCGGTCAGATTATGTCACGGATATACATAGCCACGCCGCCGTTTCCTGTGCAGTTATGAAAAATGATGTATTTTTTGGGGGAAAAAGATGTAATTTTGAGGGAAATGATGTAATTCCAGTAAGATCCATTCGATAGTAGCTCCGGTCGGAGGCGTGGTTTGAAGAATGACAGTAGAAGCTTATGTTTTCATTGGTTGACAAACACTAAGTCAGATAAAGTCTGTATAGTAGATTTTACGCGACATAAACGTTCAAATGCTGTGCCTTTTGAACGTTTATATCGCGCAGAATCTACTATACACTCAGCCTCTATCTAATGCATAGAATTGCCAGAATCTGGAATGGGTTTTTACAATGCTACTAAAAGTTCATTTTCTAAAGCAAAACCAGGTTGACTTTTACTTAGTCTGGTACGTTTCTCAAAACTTGGTTATATCGAGTTCCAATAATGTATACTGAAAACAATAAGTTTAGCAAGTTTTTCAAACTATGAAATAGGAAAAATAACTTCAACACACATAAGATTTTCATACCTCACAAAGTTACCCAAACGACCGAGATTGCGTGTATCGCTTAATTCGCACATGCGTGCTTTCATTACGCCGCGTTATTCAATCAAGCGTTTGGTGCGTATAGCACGTGCAGCACCACTTCGAGACCGAATAAATTAAACAAACACGTTCCATAGCCTTGTATGTGTGTTGGAATAGCGTAAACCGCTTCAATAATTCGCAAAGATCATCATGGGACGCCGTCCAGGACTGACGTTAGAACGACGTCAATATGCTCTTGGTTTGTTGGATGCAGGCATGAAGGCTAGAGAGGTTGCAAGACGATTAAACGTACATGAATCTACAATCAGTCGTCTGAGGGCTAGATTTCAACAGACTGGAAGTGTCTCTGACAGACAGCGATCTGGTAGACCCCGAAAAACGACACCAAGGGAAGACCGCTACATCATCACGACGTCACGACGAAACCGGTTCATGTCTGGCAGTGTTATAGCTGCTCGTCTCCAGACTGCAACGGGCCTAAGGATTTCCGCAAATACTGTACGGAATAGACTTCGTAGCGCTAAATTACGTGCGCGTCGTCCTTTTGTTGGGTTGCCGTTAACGCACCGTCATCGTGCAACACGTCTCCGATGGGCTCGAATACACAGACGCTGGACACAACAACAATGGAACCAAGTTCTTTTCAGCGACGAGTCGAGGTTTAACGTTTCATTCTCTGATGGCAGAGTGCGTGTATGGCGCCGATTAGGTGAGCGTTATGATCGTGCTAACGTCAGAACACACGACCGATACGGAGGTGGAAGCGTTATGGTTTGGGGCGGTATCTGTTATCGAGGCAAGACTCACCTTATAACTATTCCTGGGACCCTGACAGCAGCAAGATACTGTGACGAAGTGTTAGTGCCTGTTGTTGTACCGTTTATACAGGCAGGCGACGCAAACATTTTCCAACAGGATAACGCCCGACCACACGTAGCAAGACAATCCAGGGATGTTTTACAACGTAACAACATAAACTTACTAGAGTGGCCTGCTAAATCCCCGGATATGGCACCAATTGAACATTTGTGGGACGTTTTAGGAAAACGAGTCCGTGGGCGTCATGACGTCACAAACGTACGTGAACTGGAACAGGCCTTGCACCAGGAATGGCAGCGGATACCTATACAAACTGTAAGGAATCTAATTCGAAGCATGAGACGGAGGTGTGTTGCTGTTATCAGAGCTCTTGGGGGACACACAAGATACTGACATTTTTGTGACTTTTAGGTAAGGACCCAACAATGTTCTAACATCAGTTTTGCTGATTTATTGAACGAACTTCTTAACTAGTTGTGGCGTTTTTGCTTCTAAACATTTTATTGTTTTGATTTGTACTTGTAATGTGTCTGAAGGAATTGCATTCTTAAAGAAAATAATAAAGAAAATAAAACTTGCTAAACTTTTTGTTCATAGTATATTTTTAGCTCGAAGGCTCACAAATGTTTGAGCAAAGATCTGGAAAAAAGGTCCTTGATAAGGTCCTTTTGATCCCAACATGGCTCAAGATCAGCCTGCGTATACATACAGTCTGATCATGAAACATGTTGGTCTTCTATAGTTTATACGTGACCTGTGGCAACTTTAAATCAGCAGCATGGCCATACTGCTTTTAGGTACAGACTGGTCGTGAAACATGATATTAAACACAAAAGATATTAATTAGAGAATCATTTCAAGACCCCGGCTTGTTTATTTTCCGTCATGAACTCGGCGATGGATGTCTTCTTTTAACAGAACTCTGAAATAAAAGAAGGTTACACTTTAAAAGATAATCACAGGAATAGTACGACTAAAAGGACACCCTGAAATTTATCACAATAATATTGTGAGTGGTCACACTGCAAGGGACATTCTGGGAAGAATGATAACTTTCTATCCTAGTAAGTCTGTGCAAACTTTGTTCAGGAAAATGAAGGGAAATTAGACTTAATATATCATACAAGCAGTTGAAGGAAACAAGAATTCCAATTTAATCTGTATCGCGCATATGAAGTAAGGAAAATACGAATTGTAACATATCAACCATGCAAATTATTGGTGTTAATCTCCCTTATAATTTTCTTACTTTTAATTGCTAAACTAAACACTTTATTCTTTCTTTAAGGTGTTCAATTTTGTTGTCTTAAGCAGCATTCCAACTGAAACAGTCTAAGGTTTGCGGTTGGGAATGAGGGCAGAAGAGTAGCACGCGACTTTGCTTGAGTGTCCGTGCCCACAAAAATTCCAAAGATGATCTCGACGAGGAATCGCGTGGCAACAGTTTCAGAAGTTCTTCAGCAAATTTGTTCATATTTGAACAGTTTGAATTGGTGTTGGCAGAGAATGAGGTACACGGCAGGAATTAGCTGGTTGTGGTAGATGTTTAAAAATCAGCTAATGAAAAGTATATTGATGAGCAAGCAAACCCTAACTTAATTGTCAATAACTTTTTTTTCTGATTTTTTTTAAAGATCCTTCACATTCAGCATGTCCCTGCCGTTTTTATCACATTCTCTGATTTTCTGATTCAACCCCTTTTTTAATCGGTCATATATTAACAGAATCATAACGAGAATTGTTGAAAATATGGTCTCATGTGATACCTTAACTTATATGTAGATTAACTTACGACTGTCACCGAGTGTCCAAGCCCACAGAAAATCTTGCGTGCCGAATATTATATCAGTCTCCCGTCGTAGATCTGTCAACATCGACACCCAGGGCAAGCCCTTCATCGTGTCAAAGTAGCCCTGGTCCCGGACCGCCAGTCCAAGTTCGATATTCAGCCGCTCACAATGCGTACTTGTCCCATTCGCACACTTGAATATCCAGATATACTGACTCGGACATGAACTCCAGAATGTTATGGTCGTATCATTGTTTGATCCTGTATTAAAGTGATATTTCACATTTAGTTCATTTTTTTAAACTATGTCTTTATGCAAAGATTGTTTATTCTAATGCGTAGAAATGCTATCAATTTTTTATGAAGTTGTTATTTATAAGCGTATACACATTCAAAGTTGAGACAGAAATGACAAATTCTATATAAATCTGAACTGTTTTCCACAACAATTTGTTTAATTTTAGCACAAAAATATATATAACCCGTAAACGGTTCAATAATTTGGCTTGAAATTTTCAGAACTTTTATAAGAAAACATGCTCTTTCAGATAGAATATAATTAAAATTTATGTAAAAATAATTGTGAAACGTCACTTCAAAGAAATAATTTGTTACCTATTACGATAAAATGGGCCTTTCAGCAAGTGTGAAAATATCGACATCAGTAAGTCTACGCGATCCGCGTAGCCTGACTTTGATCGATACTTCTCATTCTCAAGTACTTTTCTTACTCTATAATGTTTACCCTTCTTGTTATGTATTCTTTTTCTAAATGCGACATCTTCTTGACATCTGCTGAGTCTGGTCCGTTTCTCGAAATTTGGATTTGTAGACCTCTCATATGGTCCATTTTAGTGTGATGGGTCACACACTTGATACAATTCAACCCCATCCAATGGTTTAGTAGATGGAGCCTAGTTGAAGCTTCTATTCGGACGAATCTTGCCTCCGTATTTCGTAGGTTTTTGTTTATAAAATATCGTACAATAGTACCGGCCGAAAATGACAGTGACGTGGGCTAATGTTTACTACTTGACAACCAATCAACTCTGTTCGTATTTGTAACGGTGCAAATCAGACGAATTGATTGGTTTTGCAGCAGTAAACATCAGCCTACGTCACTGTTATTTTCGGCTGGGACTATTGTACCTACAGCTTGAATCAAGGCGTATTTATATTATACATTCAAAGTTAAACGAGAATCGATACGGTTGTTTTGGTTTATTTTTAGGTAGAACTATAAAGGCCGCACGATAATTTGATCATTTGTTTATTTACATTGACCTGTCCATTGTTATTGAAAACAGTTCACAGATTTCTATTTTAGAAACTATTTGTTTATACAAACATCGATTTGCAAGTCTGTGATAGCGCAGTGGAAAGACGTGGGACTTCTACTCGAACGGACCAAGTTCGATTCTACTACAAGACAGGCGCAATTTTTATTTTTCAAGGATTTTCATTTTTTATTATTCCTTTGTTTAATGTGTGCCGATATTAATCCATTTACAGACATCAATTACCGGTATGTAAATAATCCGAATTTTTTAAGGCGATTGAAGAAACGCGCTTTTGAAATTTAAAAAGAAAAAAAAGAGAAATCTTTGAGGAAATTAAAGTTCTCACTTTTTCAAGCTTTTCTCTTCAAGTTTTCTGCGTGAAATGTCAAAGTAAAATATTTCTGGCAAAATTAAATGGCACATTTTCATAATCCAGATCTTCTTTGTTTGCATGTTATTTATTTTTCTCTAAACATTTGTTGATACGTTAAAAATATATGATTTGTGATTTTTGTTGGAAGACCGTTTACAATAAAACATATGCCTATAGTAGCATATTATGTCCGTCGAGCAAAATGAAAAAAAAAAAAACAAAAAAAAACTTGTTGCAATGAAAAAGAAATAGAAATGAAAAACAAATGAAATCGGGGGCGATTGTGAGTTTCGAACCAATACCAAAAGGCTACTTATGTTTAAAGTCCTCGACCGTTACCATTTGACCACTTCGACTTTAGAATACAAAAAGTATTTATATTCCTAATCAACATTAAATCAATCAACCATATCGGATAATTTACCTGGATTCCCGTACTTGACATCGACTCACCCGGGTCAGTGTAAAAATTATCGTTTTCAGTTTATACTACCTTTACCTACGTAAAATTAAAGCAAGACAACCGTATCGATTCTCGTTTAATTGTGAACCTATTATAGCCTATCGGTTATAACTGTAGACTTGTTTACAAACACTAAAAACAAATACATAGTTTTAACATTTATCAAACCATTTACCGTGAGGTATACGACAGAATTAATGTCCTACTCGTTTATTCTCAAAAGAGAAAGTGTTTGTGTTGGGCCATTTATCATCAACAACAAGTAAAGTGTTTGTATACAAGTCTACAGTTATAGCCGATGAGTTATACGATATTTTATAACAACACCGACGGTTTATCAAACAATAACGGTAAACCTTTTCTCTTTTTAGACAAAATTTATTGCTATTTTTGACCTACCTACACGGAAGAATCTTGCCCTCTTGGTTGTGCCATCTGTTTGTAGACTTTTATGTGCCAACGT
This sequence comes from Fragum sueziense, assembly GCA_963680895.1. Lineage (NCBI taxonomy): Eukaryota > Metazoa > Mollusca > Bivalvia > Cardiida > Cardiidae > Fragum > Fragum sueziense. Next base: position 47,222,500 of record OY804605.1, read on the forward strand.
TGTGTTTATTTTCCGACAGATTCCAGTATTGTTGCTGAAATGTATCAATTTCAAATGTTTTTCCTTTGAAATATTACTCAATTTTGATGTTCCTTTTTCTAACAAGTATTACGGATTTCATTTGACCTGACAATGACCTTTACTAAAAATATGTTTATATTTCGCATATAGCGTAACATTTTTCAAAAATACTTGTATCATAGTACATAGATATAACAGTTACACAAGGAAATGTTACTGATCGTTAATTTGAAAAAAAGGCAGGCGTGTAATTTATGATAATTAACGCTAAAGTTGCGCCAAATAAAATGAAATATGTAATATAAAGTTACAACAACGCACATATGCATGGTCAAATTGCAAACAAATAGTCCTAAATATTTTGGAATGAAATGCAAAATATTTGGGCCAGTCATCTTTGAATTAGGCTAGTATCAGAAGGCGATGCGGACAAAATTCGAACCAAAATACGACAGATATTGTCGAATTTAAGAGAGGTCCGTGGTTAACACAAATTATAACACGTTTCCGTAAAATCCATATATAGCGAAAGAAGAACTGTGTAGGTTTTTTTTCGAAGAACAAAGACTTCATGTAATTACACGGTGGAGATTGTGCGATGTAGGATGGGTAATTTTACAGACAATTTTGCCTCGCTTCAGGTAAGACATTTTGCAATAACATTCTTATTTCTGCGTTAATTCTCCATCTGTTCTGTATGTACCACGCCTTACTGAGATCGTTCCTTTAGCCTTACTTTACTCCTCCTTGTAGGTTTCTTTTTGGAAAATTTGATCCCAACCGAGCAGAAAAACGACAAAACATTCAGGTCGTTTTTCTGTTCGGTGGGGATCAATTATTCCAAAAGTCCGAGGTATTTTCGAAAAAGTCATTAATCTGAGGAAAGTGTTCAGTAAGGCGGAGTTCATGCAACAAATCGCTTGAAAATTGACTCATAAATAAGAAAGTTATTTCACAATATCTTACAAGAAACGTGGTTAATTCGGCCGTAGTCGTTATCATTTCGTTTTCTAGTCGGTTGGGATAAAGTAAAAGGATTTCACAAATCATTCGTACATCTGAGACACAAGCTCAGTAAGCGGACTACATGCAACAAATCTGTTGAAAATTGACGCATAAATTATCAGTTATTACAAAATATTTGACCAGGTTCGAAATTACATGTACTTTTGTCCGTAGCTTTTAACAATTCCATTATGCACAATCTCCATCGTGATTTTTGCTTTGTGTATGTAAAAGTGTAACACAGCTTAAGTCCACCCTTTTGATGCATAAATAGGCAAAGAAGCAACACCACCAGCGCAAAAGAATGACCATGGACTTTTCTCATGAAAAATGATTTTGATATATAACCATTGTTCGTTTATACATGTATACTCACGCAGAAAGTCACGATGAATATAACTTGAAGACAATAACATCGCAATGGAAACTGACAGACTGACGGGCAAGATAGTGAGTTTTTGGTTCCGTTGTCGAGCAGAGTAGCAACGAAGCTCCGCTCAAGCGCCAAAACGTCATGTGGCATCAAGGTAGCTTCAAATTACGTCATCAATGGCGTCTATTAACCGTCAATGCGTTTACCTACGCCAAAAACTGGATTATGACAGAATTCTCACAAAGTAAGTCATTTAGACGTTTTGTTAATACGTTTTGTTATTTAAAGTGTTATAATGGAGATAATAACACGTTTAGAGGTCTTTATTTGCGAAATAAAAGTCACTTTGCTCTAAACCACATGTTAAGGCAAATACCTCGGTGCTGAGCGTTTCGGTTTTTACCTAAACAGGTAGTCCGTCGCACATCGGTTTATATTTCGCAAATAAGTAGAGGTTAATCGTTTGTTTCAGTGTAAGATCGGATTATATTTCATTGAGTGAACAACAAAAGCTTTATTTTCACGAGTGGCGAAGCCACGAGTGAAAATGTAGCTTTCGTTGTTCACAAAATGAAATAGCCTATAAATCGATCTTACTCGAAAAACAAACGATTATTCCATTAATTTAATGCTAAAATTTGACAAAAAGCGAACATTTTATGACAGATTTTCTTAAAGCGCGTCATTTTGCACGTGACTGCTATGTAACGCTTATGATGACGTCACTTATTTGGCCCGGCTTATATAACGTCAGATAGGATGAAATGAACGAAAGCGGGGCACAAGTTTTTGATAATTTCACTGGATAGGCGGTGAGTTTATCAAAATGATAATCTACCGTTATTTCCCGATAATCCACCGAAAAGCATTAAAGAAAGACCTCTAAACTTGTTATTATATCATAAACAATGGTTGTGTGGACAAGGATTAATTAATTCACTTACCCTGTGTATTCATCCGCCACGACATATTCTAAACTTACGGTCGGTGACGATTCTTCATAATTGATTTTGTAATTATAGAAGGGATCCCATGGACTAGGATTCTGATACACGAAGTATATCTCCGACCACTGATAGCCAACTACCTGTAAACGAGGAAATCGGTGGTTTGAACGACAAACAAGTGGACCGTGATGGGCCTAGATCGCTAACCTGAACCAAGATGACACAAGCCACAGTCTTGTTCAATTTCATTTACAAAACTTATGGTCACCAACTTTGTGTCCAAAGTTTGTCTTTTGTGAAATGAAAGGGCAAATAACTCAATTACTTCTAGTCAAATTATGCTGAAGTTTCAAAATCATCCAAGATCTTATTGTAACCAACATCAATGTCCAAATTTCGTTTTATTATTTTTATATTTATTGTTGTTGGAGCAAAAACAAAGTCGAAAACGGCAATTTTGTCAAATTCAAGGGCAGATAAATCCTGACATTCAGATCAGATCAGTTCTAAATTAAAAGTTATCTGAGATCTTATAGACATCGGCATTATGTTCAAGTTTTATCTTGATTTGTCAATAATTGTAGATGTTGGGGTGTAAAAAAATAAAATACAGTCGAAAACTGCAATTTCGTCAAATTCAGTGCACAGAACTCATGACTTTCTAGTCCGATCAGACTAAAAAATAAATCCATTCGAGATATTACAGTCCTCAACATTATATCCAAGTTTTATTTTGATTTGTAAATAATTGCAGACGCTAGATTGTAAGCAAAGTCAAAACTAGATATTTTGCCATTCAAGGGCAGATATCTCCGGTCTTCCTGATCCTACCTGACCAAAAATCGTTCTTATCCGAGAACGTATGGTCATACATGTTTTCATCAAGTTTTGTCAAGATTGGCTTACATTTGTAGATGCTAGAGTGTAAACACCAAATTGTTGACAGACGGACAGACATCCGGACGGACGACGGATAAAAAACAAACCCAATAGCTCACATTGAGCTAAAAAAAACTCGTAACTGTAGCTTGTTTTAAGCTGTATTTACGAGGTTTTGTAGAAAAGTGACAAAATGATAAGCAATGTAGGGATGAAACTAGTACACAGTTTGCTTCCAAGTACCCATTTGATCATTGCCTACGTGTGGCTATAAATCGCAGAAATAAGAGGATTTTTTTTTCGGCTTAGTGAAGTATGGAATGTACGAAAAATGGCCGAAATCCAAATACGACTTATAGAAAATGCTAATCTTTTGCAGTACTGCCATTTTCGCAAGATGAGGCTGGAATCTACGACGTATCATTGTTTCTGTATTTACCCTTCTGTTAAGCGTTTTATTTGCCTCCGATGAGGTCTCCTCGTTAGCAATCAGATGGTTTGATAAACCTGCTTGTTATTCGTGAAAAATTCATAACAACGGGCATGCAATTCCAAACCGAAATGAAAAGCGACATTTTCTTTGGAATTTTACTGTAATAGACAACATTTTTCAATTGTGGGTCGTCAAACTAATAGATCATATAACTGTGAAAACACGGCAAAAAAAACATACAATTTTTACCTCGCACGTACTTACGGCGTAGAACGCGAAAGAGAACGCATGTTATTGAGGTACCACCCATGAACAACGACAAAGATGTTGACGTCCAAATTTCTGGATTTACAGCCTTATTTTTAACTAAGGCGCGCTTTGATTTGAACATCACACCGGCATATAAATTAACCCTTTCCCAAACAAGACCTGGTTTTGACGTCCCTAATAGAAAAGGCTTTGGAAAACATTGAAACAAAAGAAGAAACTGCTGATAACCAGCAGTTTCTCCTTTTGTCTCAATATTTTCTGAGCAATATTTTACACAAATCCTATCTTTAATAACATCCATTTTGTCATTTGTGGCAGTATTTGAAGAGAATCACCATGAAATTTTGTCGTTTGGGAAAGGGTTAAAAGATAAACACAACTTACGTGAGTGCTGTAATCATCGTATGACATCGGTTCTGGAATTTTAACTAACGTCAAGTTTTGCGTAAACGCACATGACGGACAAATTGACGAACTGAATTGTGCCGAACAAACGGCCAGAAGTCCAAAAGCTAACACCACGTTCACCGACATTTTGTGAATGGCTATTTAGGACCAACCGGTTTGTCATTTAAGATTTAACCCTTTCGAAAGCAAGAAATGTTTTTCACGTCCCTTGGAGAGAAAGGTTTGCTAAAATATTGAAATAGAAAAGGAAATGTTGATGATCATTAGTTACTAATTTTTTGTCCCGCTATTTTCTCTAATATGCTGCGTATAATATCATATATTTAATAACGTCTATTTCGTCGTATGCAGCAGCTTTAAAATTGGAACAGGTCAAGATGTTATCTAAAGGTATAAAGGTAAAATGTTTAGACATCCACTGGGCGTTTGCTATATGTAGGGGCCCTACGTATATGCGACCCTTGTTTTTTGTGACAACAGCTTGTCGCCCGTAGACATGGGAATTGGTTCTACGGCGTCTTCAATCATTCTAGGTTTAAATCCGATTTGGTCACATAGTCATGTGTTCCTTACATATCTTGCACCAGTATAAGCATGTCATTAAGCCAAAGTCACAAGCTGCTCATTCCAACATTTAGTTGATTTGTATACGAGTACGAAGAACTCTTTCCCAATCGGCAAAAATTTAGGTTGGTCCAATTCAAAATACATGTATGTTGCAGAACACAATTCGATGATGATAAAAATTGGATTTGATACTATTTAAAAACGCTAAAAGTACTTTAACAGATGATAATAATATATTACCTTCCAGATAATCGATGTATAACCATGTATAATTGTATATGTAAACTATTTTCATTGTTAACATAACGGGACATAAAAATTAACTTTAAATACATATGTCTGAATGGACGTCAGTCTACACCCAAATGCACGTTGAGTGAACAGCGCGTCAATAGCCTAGCATCGAAGAGGACGACAACGAACGTCGTGTTCTGGCAGGGGACTTATCACCGTGTCACGATGTATAGGCCGCCCGCGCGCGATTACCTTCCATGGAATTTCCTGTAGACTCCTGACGCCATAAGCTGTTGGGTTAGTGACGTTGACGTTGAGGTATATAATAGTGTTGACGTACAGTTGTTACGCCATGAATACTTTGATGAAACTGGCCAACGATATCTGGTTTATCTACCAAGAGTCGCATTGATCTTTCACAAGTTGAGGAATACACTGATCAAAAGGTATAATTGGCCACCGCATGATTCGGGAAGTACAGACCATAACTATGGTCAAAACTTAGAACTTTTGAGAGTATACTATCATACTTCTCTTAAGGTATTGATCAATTTCAATCCATCATTAGATACTTAACACTTCATGAAACTTCGGGCTTCATCCCTTACAACGGAAATCGACGATTATGTGCGGAATTTAAAATCTGGATACTCTCGTTAATTTCCATGCTTCATCCGTGGCAACGGAGATTGGCGATGGATACCATCATTAATTTCCAACTGGCATACTTTGTATTAAAGTTTCTTTTTTGGTTCAGTATTTCTCATAAGGAACCTTGTCTCTGGTGGTGAACTCGACCAAATCGAGGGACGTTTTTTCGCGATCAATGTATTCCGTCGATGTTGTTATAAAATATCGTAACTACGGCTTTATCGAAGCCGTAGTTACGAGATTTTATAACACCACCGACAGTTTGTCAATACAAAACGGTAAACCCGGTCTGTTATTAGACCAAGTTCAATGTCATTTGAAAAAAAATCTATAAACTCACATTTAAACGCAAAATATCTATACCTTGTTGTAGCGAAAATTGTTTTGGGTCACCACCAGCGATTGTCTCCACCAGTGATTGTCTCGACTACACCTAACAGTCACCCAGTTAGCAAATAATCTATTCCTATTGTAAGGCCACATTGATGGTATCATGTTTTAACAATGGAAATGTCCATCTCTCTTAAAGTACATATATTGTAGACCGGTTTTTAAAGTACTCGTGCATGCTTGGCTGAACAAGTACACTATCAAAGTCACCCGATTTAAATTTGTCATCAACCGACACTAGCCTTCACGTTCTTTCTCAAAAACGAAATAAAAATTGCAATTTGTGTCCTTAAAGTGACATTTCACATTTATTTTATTTTTTAAAAGTATGTCTTGATGCAAAAATTGTTTATCCTAATGCGTAGAAATGCTATCCGTTTTTTTGAAGTTGTTATTTATAAGCGAAAAATACGCCTTTAAAGTTGAGACAGAAATGACAAATTCTATATAAATCTGTTTTGTTGTCCACAACAATTTGTCCTATATTAGCACAAAAATATATATTTCTGGTAAACCGTTCAATATTTTGGCTTGAAATTTTCAGAATTTTCATAAGAAAACATGCTCTTTCAGATGGAATAAAAGTAAAATCTATGTAAAAATAATTCTGAAATGTCACTTTAATTGCAAAAATTACAGTATCGAAATATGAACTTAGATGGCACATTCTTTTATAAGATTGTGTTGGCCTTGACTTGGTTTACTGTCGGCATTTTAGTTTTTCTTATTAATGTACAAGAACTCGCGAACTGCATTAAATCAGGCCTGTTCTAAGTTTATGTACACTTTCCCAAACAATACCTGATTTTGACGTCTGTGACAGAAAAAGCTGGAGAAAGCATCCAGATAAAGAAAATAATTCAATTTGATAGAGTACGGGTCTTACAAATATGTACATTTGACTTCCAGTTCACTTTATAAATATGAAAGAAGCTAGAGTTAGAGCATGTGCTGGATTTTAGTAGCTTTTGTGGGTTTGGTTTATTGGGGTTATACGCCGTTTTCAAATGTTATGGTCATATCGCGGCGGCTGGAGCACCTAACCATGGATTATTGTTGTTTCTTATAACAGTACTACCACAATACACTAGCCGAGCCTCCAGCTACTCCCCCACATAGTTTCTCGATACCAAACTATTGATTAGTGACAATTTTGTCAGAAAGGTAATTTACCGCGGCCGGGTATCGAACCCGGGACCTCTCATCTGCCTCTCATTCGAGAGGTCCCGGGTTCGATACCCGGCCGCGGCAAATACCCTGTCTGACACAGTCACCCATCAATGGTTCTTGCGGGCAAGTCTTATCTTAGGTTGTACTAGCCTACCCTGTCCAGATACATGCGACGCCGGCTTTATTTTGGTTGCCAAAACCATACACGATTCGGATGTAGTTTCGAGAAAATATCACAAAGTTTTATAATCAATTGTTTAATGATATAATACTAGTATAAGATAGAATCTTGTATAGATTCAAGTTTGATTAAGACCACAAACAATGACGTTACAAATGACTGTAAATATACATGTAAACCCAATTAAGGAATGGATGTAATTTTTTTGAGGCGGTTCATACAAAAATGTGTTTACATTTTATTTTTCATACCTGCATGAACAAAATACATTCATGTCTTATAATTCAATTTTCTGTGATATAGAATATCAACAAAACACAACTTTTCATGTTTTTTTTTTTTACTTAAATGGCATGTTAATAATGCGATGTAATACTATTTTTATCAGAAAAAGTAGTTCCGGCATTTTTTTCATGGCGGTATGAAAAATATTTTTCAACCAATCAGAACGCTGGTATTTTAATGAAATCAGCTTATACTAAATTAATGCCACATAATGGCAGTTTTTGACGAATCACAAGATATAAGCTATGGAAAGCATTTTAGTAAATGAAGAAATTGCTTCTCACAAGCAATTTCTTCATTTACCACAATGTTTTCTAACCCAAAATGATAAAATTTTAAAACTTCCACAAACTTGAAAATTTCATCTGCAAACTCTTTCATTTGAACAGTCCAAATTTTCCCGCCTGGTAATGTTTGATATTTTAGAAATGAAATGGACAGACTCATACTTACATTTAATAAGATTTCTGATCATATTTGATAAGTAAGCAGTGATTAAAGTGCAACCTATCGCCGCGTTTCTTATAGATGATCGATACTTTGAGCTGCAGTTATGAGGAAAACAGCTGGAATTAAGCTGTAGTTACGAGATTTTATAACAACAACAGCGGAATACTAAAATGTATTTGTTTGTCCGAAGTAACGTCACGATTAATCCGATAAAATCGTTCCCTATTGCAAAGGTGGAAAACTTTTATCAATATGTCAGTTGAATTATTATCGCTTCTGCATGTTTTAAATCTTATTTCATATGATCAAAACTTTTGGTTCTTAGAGCAAAAACAAAGTAAAAAGAAGCAATCATGTGGTCAAAGCAAAAAGTAAGTAAATGATTGACCAATATTCTTGGGATTTTTAGCGTGATGATAAAGTTGAAAACTGTCATTATGCCAAATTCAAGGGCACATAATTCAGAACGTGAGTTTATAATCAAGCTGAAAATTAAACTCGAGCAAGATCTTATAGTCAGCATCATTCGGTCGAAATTTTTACAGTATTAGTCTATATTCGTGGCAGCAGAAGTGAAAAAAAGTGTCGAAAACTGAAATTTTGTCAATTTCAAGGGCACATAACTCAGATTGTAGCAATGCAATCATCCTGAAAATTACACATAAGCAAGATCTGGTTGTCAACAAGATTCAGTCCAAATATCATTTTGATTGGTTAACAATTATGGTTGTTAGAGTGAAAACAAAGTCGAAAATGGCAATTTTGCCAAAATTCAAGGGCACACAACTCATGATATAAAATACCGATCACGCTGAAAATTACACCCAGTCAGGATATTATGCTTATACGTATTTTCTCCAAGATTTGTCTTGATTGGTAAATATTTGTAGATTTTCGAGTAAGAATAAAGCCAAAACCAGCTATTTTTGACATTCAAGGGCAGATAACTAAGGTTACTCTTGTTCAATCCAAATTATTCGAAGGAATCTGAGAGAGGGTCACCCAAGGATCATTCCTGTGAAGTTTGGTTGAAATCCATCAAGTAGTTTCTGAGGAGAAGATTTTTAAAGAAAAAGTTTACGGACGCACGGACGCACTGACGCACGACAGACACATCGCCATGACAATATCCCGCTGGCCTGAAAGGCCAGTGGAGCTAAAAACCACGTATCTGCAGCTTGTTTTAAGCTGCAGATACGTGGTTTTGTCAGAAAAGCAGCAATATTATACATTCTTTTTTCCTTTGTCTATGTCATCATCACTCGAACACATTAGTTTATATGGACAATTGTAATATGTTAATGTATTTTTCATTGACAATTTTGTCCCATACCTTACAATAAAGAAAGGAAGAAAATTAACGGAATAATGAAATGAAGTGATGTATTTCATCGAGCCGAATGGATTTATGCATGTGTCATTTTGTTAATCAATTGTCACCTGTACAAATTGGTAAAAGATTACAGCTTTAAATTGTTTATATATACAAAAGTCCAAACACAATACATTTAATACGACTATCTGTTCTCCTTTTTTCACAAATGTGTATCTATCTTCAAAGAAAGTGGACGAGAACTGTCTTCTCTTAACAGAACTCTGAAATATAAGAAGGTTACACTCTTTAGGTATTCAAGCCCAAATAAGATTTACACAACGTCGGAGTTATTCGGGCGAGATCGTAAATATTTGGCGGTGGAACATTGCCGAATGATTATGATGTCGCCCGAATAGGTTTAGATCCGTAATGAATGTTGACGACGTCGTGTGAACATCCTTATGAGTGATCTATCTTCAAACAGTTTCAACAGTATAAATGGGAATATATCAATGTCGCTTTGTCTTATAAGTGTGTACTATTTCTCTTTTTAGATCGACGTATCAAACAATGCCAATGTTTTGACACATCTTATAGAAAATACTAAGGTTAAGAATTGAAAACGAAATGCATGCAGATACCCATTATTTTCTACTTTTATTACAATAATTAGTTTCTTTGTGTATATAAACAATTCTTCCTCATAATAAGATAACAAACATGTGAATATTTTGCGGATTGCTCAGCCTGAATATGTTTGTACTTTTCTTAATTTTCATATCCGATATATCACAATTCTTGATATCTGTGCAAATTAACAACAATAATAAATAAAACAAATTCTTGTATAATTTAACCTGAGTTTCAACCTGAGGCAAGTGCGCACTGTTATAAATTAAAATTTAAGCATATGAAAATATTGTGTCGAGCGAGTTCTTTGAAGCAGTAGCCCTTGCAAGCTCGCACATATCTGCCAAGAGAACCCTTCTGACACATTCATTTATTAATGTAGTAACATGTAATATAACATTTACAAAATAAGAAAAACAGAAATGTATTTCGTCGGCGATGTTGCAAACCTCGTAGCTGAAGTTACGAGATTTTGCAATAACATCGACGATATATATCGTAAATGCAATTAAGCATTTCCCAAACGATAAATTTTTAGGGTGGTCCAAAATGAAAGGTGTTGCAGACGACAATTTCAAGTCAATGAAATTTAAACCTTTTTGGTCATTTTGTATAGACAACATTGTGGGAAATGAAGAAATTGCTTGTCACAAGCAATTTCTTCAATTTCCGCAATGTTTTCCAAACCTTCTATCTTCAGGCCCGTCGGAAAGGGGGTGCGGGGTGGGATAAGTAGGCCAAAAATGCCAAATTTTCCTTATTCTACACTGAAAATTCAGTGACAATCCAAATTAGCCCCCTCCCAATATTCAGACTCTAGGGCTTGAGCCCACCCAATATTAAATTGCATCCTACGGGCCTGTTCGTATAGGGAGTAAAAAAAGAGTCATTGTATTGTAATGGGTTAAAAGTAACTTACGGCTATCTCCTTGAGTCCAGGACCAGGAAAAATCTTGTGTGCCGAAGATGATGTCAGTATCACGCCGTAGATCTGTCATAATTGACACCCAGGGTGTATTCTTTAACGTGTCAAAGTAGCCCTGGTCCCGCACCGCCAGTCCAAGTTCGATATTCAGCCTCTCACAATGCGTACTTGTGCCATTCGCACACTTGAATATCCAGATATACTGTCTAGGACATGAACTCCAGAATGTTATCGTCGTATCATTCTTTGATCCTGCATCAAAAAGTATGAAACAATTCGTGCTAAAATGGACTTCATAGAAAGGGTGAAGATATCGACCTTATAAGTCTGCACAGACTGACCAGGATCGAAAGTTTTCACCTCGATGGATAATCACGTAACGCAATAATTACTGGATATCTTCAATTACTTTGTTAATACGGGACCGATTTGAATTCGGTTTGAAGCAGAGAATGTGGACAGACGTCACGACTTTTGAAAAATCAACTGATGAAAAGTTATTGAAGATAAACCAAAATGTTGGTTTATCTTCAATAACTTTTTTATCAGTTGATTATTTAAAAATCTACCACGACTATGTTATTCCTGACATTTTTTCCACCTTCTCTCCTTCAAACCGAATTCAAATTGGTCAAGTATTGACAAAGTTATTGAAGATTATCGGAAATTCTAAGTCACGTGATTACACACCGTGTTCACTCTGAGGTAAGTTCCTGAATTTTGAATGGTTTATTTCATTTACAGTTTCAAAATACGAAATCTGCTTGTCTTATACCGAGTTTTGTTTCCAAATTTCAATTCCTCGACTTCCTCATAAATCAATGTTTTAACATGTACAAGGTCCTCCCATAAGAGTATGAAATAATATTTAATATTTTAATCACCTAATATAATTTTCAAAAAAGTAATATTCTCTCTTGTTCTCTCAATATTTCTGTTGTAAAACATACACTAGTTATATATTTTAACATTAGAAGCGTCACACTGCGCATCTTAACTTTTTACAACTTGGGCATGTGTAAAATAAATTATCGTTTGCTTAATGGCTAAGTTCAGCTATACATTATCCAAACAATACCTTGTTTTGACGTTCACTTAAAGTGACATTTCATATTTATTTCATGTTTCAAAAGTATGTCTTGATGCAAAGATTGTTTATTCTAATGCATAGAAGTGCTATCAGTGTTATGAAGTTGTTATTTATAAGCGAAAAATATGCCTTCAAAGTTGAGACAGAAATGAGAAATTCTTTATGAATCCGAAATGTTGTCCACAACAATTTGTTTAATTTTAGCACAAAAATATATCTTTCTCGTAAACGGTTAAATAATTTCGCTTGAAATTCTCAGAATTTTCATAAGAAAACATGCTTTTTCAGATAGAAAAAAAGTAAAATTTCTGTACAAATAATTGTGAAATGTCACTTTAAGAAAAACATAGGAAAATATTAAGACAAAAGAAGAAAATGCTGAAAATCATTTTCTTCTTTTGTCTCAATATTTTCTGTGCTATAGTTTATACTAAAGTTATCTTGATTTACTGTTTCGTCATCTGCAGCGGCTTTCTAAATGGAGGATGATGAAACTTGTCCGTTTTGTGTGAGCTGTTAAATATTTCTGTTCCACTCTGTTTTAAATTTTCGGTCATTTGACCTTTGTCAATAAACAATTTTATACTAGTATAGAATTTTTCTTTTTTTTTTATATACACAACACTAACCTTTATAAATCTCACTGACTGTTTCGTCCACTACTGTGGACATCCTCGGAGTGACTGACCACTTCTCACTCGCGGCTGAGGTCCTCGTGCATTTCCGCTGATTTTACGGAGATCGGCGAAAAGAGGGTCGTATATCCCGGAAAGGAAAGCCCCCTGGTCCCTGTTCATCGCCGCCCCTTGTTGTAACCTTATGTGAACCGCCTCCTTGGTCTTTCTCATTTTCCAGTCACTTTCCCTTTCCACTGTTCTAGCCCCCTCCTAGTCTATTTCATGGTTTTCGATGTTCTGATGGTCTGTGATCGCACTTTTTTCCCATGTATGTTCTGATAATTTCCTATTGGCCCTTGTATAAAAATTCTTGGCACGTGTTTCACAGTCTTTTTTGTGTTCATTAAGTCTGGTCCCAAACTTACGGCCAGTTTCACCCACATATACGCGATCACAATTTTTACATGGTATGCTGTAGATGACCTCAGCTTTATCTTCCTTTGATTGCTTGATTTCCTTTCCGGGATATACGACCCTCTTTTCGCCGATCTCCGTAAAATCAGCGGAAATGCACGAGGACCTCAGCCGCGAGTGAGAAGTGGTCAGTCACTCCGAGGATGTCCACAGTAGTGGACGAAACAGTCAGTGAGATTTATAAAGGTTAGTGTTGTGTATATAAAAAAAAGAAAAATTCTATACTAATTATGGATTACCAACACAATGAACAACTTCAGAGAATTTTATACTATTTTACTACATTAACGACAAGACACCAGTCGGCCATTCTTGATCACTTAGTCAAATAGACCAAGTAATCGAAAATTGGTTTGGTTTATTGGGGTTTTACGCCGTTTTCAACTACTAAGGTCATATCGCGGGGGCTGGAGCACCTAACCATGGATTCCTGTCGTTTCTCATACCAGTACTACAATAACACACTTACCGAGCCTCCAGCTGCTCCCCCACATAGGTTCACGATATCGATCCATTGATGAGTGATATTTTTGTCAGTACTAGCCGCGGCCGGGTATCGAACCCATGACCTCTCGAATGAATTGGAAACGGAGTGGAACAAGATGAGTGTTAAGGTAAAATACCCGTAATGTGGCCATTTGAGATTCATAAATCATCGGGTTTTTCGAGCGGCGTTGTTACGTATCCGAACTTATTCGGGCGCGATCGTAAACTTTCGGCGGTGGAAGGTTCCACCGCCGAATGTTTTCGGCGTCACCCGAATGATTCCGACGCCATGCGAATCTCATTAGGGGTTGACTACCTTAACGTTTAACCTACCGACTCGGGTGAACCTTGCCTTTTTTGTCGTTCCATCTGTAGATAAAGTTTTGTGCTCGAGTCTCGTGTCTATATCTACACATTTGCCACTGAAATGTATTAAAAAATCATATTTTCTTTCTAAAATTGCTTTTATGTCCCCGTATCAAAAGATCGGGCTATATTGTTTTACTCGTGTCCGTCTGTCTGTCTAACCGTCCGCCTGTCTGAAAACTTAACATTGGCCTTTCCTCCAAAAGTATGTGACATACAAAGCTGAAATTTGGTATGTAACTTCCTTTCAATAATATCTATATGTTCCATGCAATATGACCTTCCTCAAGGTCATCCCTTATCCCTTATAAACCCTATACAAGAAAACTTAACATTTTAGAAAAATAGGCATTTCGGGGGCATTCGTGTTTCACAAACACATCTTGTTTTTGTTTTGTTTTGGCGACCCTTGTTTTAAGCCTTTCCCAAAGACCTGGTTTTGACGTCCCTGATAGAAAAATGCTTGGGAAAACATTGAAACAAAAGAAGAAACTGCTGATCATCAGCAGTTTCTCCTTTTGTCTCAATATTTTCTGTGCCATATTTTACATAAATCTATCTTTTATAACATCCATTGTGTCATTTGTGGCAGTTATTGAAGTGGATCACCTTACAATTTAGTCATTTGGGAAAGGGTTAAAAGGTTCATGTGTAACCATTACCAGACGGCAATGTTTTTTGTTTCGTTTTCTGACATATCCAAATTCTTAAAGGTTGCCGACGACAATTTCAAGAGAAAGAAATCGTACATTTTTATTAGTATTTAAGAATAGAAGGCATTGTGGTACACGAAACAGTTGCTTGTTACATGCATTTTTTTTTTCATTTTCCACAGTGTTATCTAAAACCTTTATTTTGCGCGGGGCGTCTAAAACGTCATACTGTGGAAATTGGTCATGCATTAAAGGCGGATGAACGGTAAGTGCTGTGATTAACCCGATCTAAATTATTTCATTTTAGCTCATAAATAGGAGAATGTGCTGCATCCCTTTGATCATTTTCACGTACATGTGATCTCCCACCCAAAGTCTGATTTCCAGTGGTTGGACGTAAATCGATTTTTTCCATGACCAAGTGCGTATTCTGATGTGCGTATTGGAATGGTTCTAGATCTTTTTGTATTATAAAATAATACTATAGTATGTATCTTAATTCTCGATTTAAGGATGCCGTTTACCTTTCAATCGTCGAATTGTCGATTCTTCGCTACAGCCCAATATTGTGGTTCAAAAGATAAGCGGTCGTGTGTAGTGACGACGAGATGTTAGAATTAGTCGGCCGAAATGAGATTCAGAGTCCAAAATATTTCAACGAACTGTTAAAAGCATATGTGACAAGCAATGAGAACAGTAATGGCAAATGTGCGTTTCTCATTTCCCTCAATAGTTACGCCAAATGTAGCTTACTCTTAATTGCTTATATGAAATGTTAACATAATTATTCTTATAGCAATATACACATATGAAATGTCACTATAGATGAACAAAATAATGGATTTATTGGGTTATGGTTGTGACTTTTCTTACTTGGCGAAATCGTCGGCATTGACAGACTCTACGCTGACGCTTGGTGGCAATTCCGTGTAGTTTATTTTGTAGTTAAACCAGGGATCCCAGGAGTTAGGATTCCAATATATCGTCGTTTTGCAACAAAAACTCGTAACAGCAGCTTATGTTAAGCTGCAGTTACGTGGTTTTCGTTGAAAAGCAGCGCACTTTACTTACTTGGCGAAATCGTCGGCCTTGACAGACTCTACGCTGACGCTTGATGACAGTTCCGTGTAGTTAATTTTATAGTTGTACCTTGGGGACCACGGGTTAGGGTTTCAATATATCGTCGCTGTTCAACAAAAAATCTCGTAACTGCAGCTTATCTTCACCTGCAGTTACGTGGGTTTCGTTTCAAAGCAACGCACTATACTTACTTGGCGAAATCGTCGGCTTTGACAGACTCTACGCTGACGCTTGGTGATAGTTCCGTGTAGTTAATCTTATAGTTGTACCAAGGTTCCCATGGGTTAGGGTTTCGGTATATGTAGTACAACTCGGACCACTGGTAGCCGACCAACTGTAATGGAGAAAAAATGGTCTCTTTTGAGATATACTAAAATAAATCTATTGGACTATTAGTCCCCTACCGCAATTGTGCAGATGAAAATTTCAAGTAATTGCATGTTTATATTTTCTGACATGTACCAAGGGCCCGATGGATTAGGGTTCTGATTTATGTAGAATAACTCGGACCACTGGTACCCGACTAACCGTAAAACACAGAGAAAAGCGCGTCTCTTTTGGCGTAATTATAAACACGATCGATACTTTTGGTAGATCCAGAAAGTCCCCTTTAGCGTGATGGATCACATACCATTTGCATACAACAAGCCCGAAGCAAACTAGTGGAGTGATGGCTAGGATAACTTTATGATAAAATCTCGACTTGTCCCTTATTTCCATAAAAGCAAGCATCATTCTCAGTAAGTATCTAAATTTTAGTAAAAATGATCATCGTCACTTTCCAAAAACTAGAAAGACCTGGAGGTCTTGAGTCGCTCCAAAGGCCTGAATTTCTTATAATATTTAATCCAAGTTTTGACTAGATGTTTCAATACTTGTGGTTCTTAAAGAAAAAACAAAGTTAAAAACAGCTATCATGTGGTCAAAGCAAAAAGAAAGTAAATGATTGACTAATATTTTGGGGATGTTAGAGCGATATTAAAATTGAAACCTGTGATTTAGTCAAATTCAAGTACCCATAATTCAGTACGTGAGTTCATAATCAAGCCGAAAATTAAACTCATGCAAGATCTTACAGTCGCCATCGGTCTGTTTAAATTTTGTGTATATTAGTCTATATTCATGGCTGGAAGAGTGAAAAAAGTGTCGAAAACTGAAATTTTGTCAATTTCAAGGGCATATAACCCAGATTGTAACAGTGTGATCATGCTGAAAATTACACATAAGCAAGATCTTGTTGTCAACAAGATTCTGTCCAAATATCCTCTTGATTGGTTAACATTTGTGGTTGTTAGAGTGAAAAAAAAGTCGAAAATGGCAATTTTGTCAAATACAAGGGCACATAACTCATGATGTAAGATAACGATCAATCTGAAAATTACACCCAGACAGGATATAATGCTTATATATATATTCTGTCCAAGTTTTGTCTTGATTGGTCAAAATTGTAGATTTAAGAGTAGAAACAAAGTACAAACCAGCTATTTTTGATATTCAAGGGCAGATAACTCTGATTCTGGTTATTCTAATTCAATCCAAATTCTTTGAAGGATTCTGTGAGAGGGTCACCCAAGAATCATTCCTGTGAAGTTTGGTTAAAATCCATCCAGTAGATTTTGAGAAGAAGGTTTTTAAAGATATAGTTTACGGACGGACGCACGGACGCACGCACGACGGACACACAGCCATGACAATAGCCCGCTGGCCTGAAAGGCCAGTGGAGCTAACAAACAAACAAAAAACAACTCGTATCTACAGCTTTAAACAAGCTGTAGATACGAGTTTTCTGTTGAAAAGAGACGAAAATCAACTTACGTGGTCCTTGAAATCCTCATACGACATCGGCTCCGGGATTTTAACTAACGTAAGATTTTGTCTGAACTGACATGACGGACAGATGGACGTACTTGTTTGTGCCGAACAGACGGACAGAAAACCGAAAGCAAACACGATATACACAGACATTTTGAGAAGAGTGACTATTTTGGAAGAAATCGGTTGACCCATTCCCACACAATGACCCTTTTTTATTCCCTTCAAGATAACAGCTTTGAAAAACTTTGTAGAAAATAAGGAAATTGCTTGCAACAAGCAATTTCTTCATTTCCCACAATGTTTTCTATCGAGAAAGTCCAAAAAATGTAAATATTCATTCGCCTGATATTGTCGTCTGCATCATTTTTGAATTTGGACAAGTCACTTTTTTGCCGTTTGGGAAAGGGTTAAGGCGTCGTCAAGGTAGTCACCGGTTGGTCACTAGTATTTAGTATGTAGTTTTTCGAAGTCGTTTGTGACTATGACCCTTTGTCATTAAGCATATCATCGAATTTCTGTCAATGCCCCATTCGCTAACATGATTATATGCGGTTCCCAAGTCTAAATATGCGGTACTGGCAGTTCTCAAATAAAAATACCGTATTTTCACAAGTCACAATTTGGTCAACACGTTTTAGTATTAGTGGGAATCACATGTCAGAAAGAATACTGACCATGTCGCGATAGGTTTAGATCAAATCTGATTAATGCCCGATTACCGACAAATCTACCTTCGCATTACGTCCAGAATAATGCTTTTTGGGTGATCTTCCTTGGGATGTTCTAGGTACCCCGGAACTGATTTTATCTTTCTTATCTTTTATCAAATTTACATAATTTACATGTGATAAGGGGTTCCGTTCCCATATTAATCTATGCCAAACCAATGCCGTTTTATCTTTCAATAAGTCTATATATTTACATAATTCAGCGTGCATGTAGCGAAGACATCAATCCGTGCAGGATAATAACCACTATTAGCTAACAAACACTTCGTCAATCTTCGTCATTTTTCAGGCGCCATCCGTGCTAACGGAAATTGAGGAGGGATACCCTCGTCAATTTCCGTTGCCACGGATGTCGCTCGAAGATCTTTGAATTATGTTGTTTTTATAACATTTGTTTTCATTTCTAGGCTTGCTTTGGAAATAGTCAAATCCATGAGTTGCAGATCTGTTTTTATAATAATTTATACTTATAGCCATCCCAAACCGACTTTATTCCGAAACAGCAGAATTTGAGACCAGTCAAGGTTAAAAGCTGCTGCAGTTGACAAATGTATGTTCGAAAAGATTGATGTTGTGTACATAGTAGCCTAGAAAATATTGAGGCAAAATGAAAAAAAAAAAGAAAAAAAAAATACTGATTATCAGCATTTAAATTTTCTTATTTTGCCTCAAATTTTCCCAAGCCTTTTTGTTGTGGGTCTTGTTTGGGAAAGGGTTAAGGTTACCTACTCTCGGATATCTATGATAATCATCTGGTTTACCCTTTCCCAAACAAGACCTGCTTTTGACGTCCATAATACAAATGATTGGGAAAACATTGAGGCATTTTCTCCCTTTGTCTCAATATGTTCTGTGTTATAATATACATTAATCTTATCGTTATTAGCTTTTTTTATTATCTGCAGAAACACCCGAAAAATTGTCGTTTGGAAAAAGGTTCACACGTACACTAAGTATCTATATTGTCGACCATGTTCTAAATGCCGTATCTACGGATATTTTAAACGGTGGTTGCGACATTATTTAACGGAACAATGTTATAGTGTTATGCCACACTTTTCTCCCAAAGATCCTAGTCTCTGATATACATGGAAATCATCTGGTAAACAAACTATTTAACTGCAAGGTCAGTCTCGTAGTATCGAGTTTCAAAAATACAAAATCTGCAAGTATTAACTGTGCATACATTGTGCTATATTAAGTTACAACAAGTTTTCGAAACACATGCTTGACTGAACAAACAAACTACCCATATAGTCTAATAGCAATGAATTTTGTTCTAAAAATAGACCAGATCTACCGTTATGTTTTGATAATCCGTCGGTGTTGATATAAAATCTCGCAACTACGGCTTGAATCAAGCCGTAGTTACGAGATTTTATAATAACACCCACGAAATACTATTTGTTTGTCCGAAATTACGTCACGTTTATCTCGATAAAATCGTTCCCTATTTATCTTTTCATCAACAGAAAATGCCCGGTGGCTTTCTTTTCACCTATACGTGCCCCGTCTCTTTTTCACTGCTGCACGTCTCTACCATTGGCCATTATCTCTTTTATAAGCATTCATTACCAAACGGGAAAATTTTGAACCTTTCGAATTTTTAAAGTGTTGCAGACGACAATTTGAAGTTGATACAATTTTAAAAATCTCTCCATTTATGGTAAGAAAACAAGTGTGGAAAATGAAGAAATTGCTTAGACAAGCAATTTCTTCATTTTCCACTAAGTTTTCCCAGACCCTTTCAGACGAAGGAGTCAAAATGCGTCAATGTGCAGTAATGGGTTTTAGACGAAACTATGAACAGAATGAGCTCTAGAAATGAACCAAAACAACTGTAACTCGAATGTTTCATAGTAATGAGACACACGTCCAAACCCCAAACCATCTTGTAACAATTACATAACAATCCTGATCACCATCTATATTATTTCGTTCAGATTAGTATAACCTATTATTAGTAAATGGGTATGGTCTTTATTTTCTTACGGGAATCAGTAAATTGTGCGACCACTGTTGGCTTCAATCAAGCTTTATTTGTAATATGTAAGAACTACGCCGACGAAATACTATTGTTTGTTCGACATTACGTCACGGCTACTTGATAAAATTATTCCCTATTATTGACTGCTCGCTTTCGCCCTAGAAAATGGACATGCCGTACGTAACTTGAAATTTAAGTAGCTTTATTACGTTACAACCCAAACAGAGCATGTCTGTAAAGGCATTATCAGGTAAGATAATAGTTCAGTCACGATATTATACGTGTTTTCAAATTTTTATCCACCTAAACAAGGTACAATTATTTAAAATGTTTTCAAATATTAATACAATTTTGCATGTGTTGGTTAGAAATTTGCAGGTGTGTGGTTTGGTTTATTGGGGTTTTACGCCGTTTTCAACTACTATGGTGATATCGCGGCGGCACCTAACCATAGATTCCTGTCGTTTCTCATACCAGTACTACCAGAACGCCCTTACCGAGCCTCCTGCTGCTCCCCACATAGGTTCACGAAATCAACCCATTGATCGGTGACACTTTTGTCAGTAGGGCAGGTGTGTGACACCTGAAAGATTTGAATCAACACATGCAAAGTTACAGTTGTTTGGAGTTAAAAATCGTGTTGTTTGCAAGACTGAATTTTGTAGAAACATGCCAAAATACCGTTAACGGATTATAGCAATATAGTTTTATAAAGATTGCTCTACCTATCGGGTTACAATAAAATAGAAGACATGACTTACAACGAACACTTTAAGTACGACTGTACATTTCGCTATCGAATATTTTAATTCGCATCCAAACTGTTTCGGCAAACAATGAGGCAAAAGAACAAAATACTTGCATTCTCTCATTTTGCCTTTATTTTTTATACGCCGCCGGAGGCGGTCGTATATTGGCGTCATCTTCTCCGTCTGTCCGTCCACTTTTCTTGTCAACGCAACTCCTCCAAAGTTTCTGGCTGGAACTTTGTGATTGTTATCACCTTAATTTGTAGATGTGCATGAAGAAAGGATTTTATGGTTCATTGATTTTTGCCTGAGTTATGCGCCCTTAAAACTTAGTCTCTGGGGCGGCGTATATTGTGACTATGGCTCTCTTGTCAAATGTTATAATGAACGATTCCCAACACAAAGTATCTTCTTCATTTTCTTGTCTTTTGTAAAGCTGTCTAAAATTGTGTTAATATCAAAAAACCATGGATCAAGATCAGTTGGTGTGTAAAGCAAGCATGACCAATACTGCTGTTTTTTAACTGAAAAGCTAGTATGATTGAACGTAGCTCTTGATCAGACTGCATGTATGCAAGGCTTATGATATTGATTACAATTCATCACTTCGTGCATCTTCGGGTGTCATCCAGGGCAACGGAAATTACCGAGGTAATATTCCAGGATATCCTCGTTAACCCTTTCCTAAACCACAAAATTCTCGGGTGATCCACTTCAAAATTGCCACAAATGACAAAATTGATGTTAGTAAAGATAGGATTTGTGTAAAATATGGCCCAGAAAATATTGAGACAAAAGGAGAAACTGCTGGTTAACAGCAGCTTCTTCTTTTGTTTCAATGTTTTCCCAATCCTTTTCTAATAGGGACGTCAAACCCTGGTCTTGTTTGGGAAAGGGTTAATTTACCTTGCTACGGATGACACAACGTGTTTTGTAGTTAACCCTTTCCAAAACGACAAAAATTTAGGGTTGTCCGATTTGAAAGCTGTTTCAAGCAACATAATATATGTTTATAACGATAAGATTTATGCAAAATATTGCACAGAAAATATTGAGGCAAAAGGAAAAACTGCTGTTTGTTTCAATGTTTTCCCAAGCCTATTCTATTAAGGACGTCAAAACCAGGTCTTGTTTTGGGACAGGGTGTGATGGCTTGTAATCTTTTTTAAAATCAGGGTGCCCACTGGTCAGGGAAAAGTCAGTGAAATTTGTATTTTCTTCAAGGTCAGGGAAAAGTCAGGGAATTTTGAAAAATGGTCAGGGAAATCTGAAAAGCTTAAAAGGTCAGGGAAAAGTCAGGGAATTTTGAAATTTTCTTTTTTTCAAACAAAACAAATAGAAGAAAATGAAATAAAGTAAAACAGATAATCATAGCTATGGCATTTTTCAGGTTCTAATTAACAAACCAGTTGTTCTTTTAAACATGGCTCTGCACTAATCATTTTATCATTTTAATGTTGAATTAAGGCTTAACATTTGAAATGGATCTCTTATTGAAGTCTAATGCTCTAAGGGCTAAATCTGTAAGCAAGAGGAAAGAAGCTGACAGTGAAAAGAAGAATATTGAACATCTTCAGAGGAGGTTGAAGAAATATTGATAGAGGGTAGTTATATTATGTGGTTTGGTATGTGTATCAAGTACAGTTCTCTGTAAAAATCATGCAATCACTGCTACATGGGGGTCAACGGATTTTATTGATATTTGGTAGGTTGGTGTAATATGTCTCCAGTTTTGCAAAAATGTTGAAAAAAAAAAAACAAAAATTCAATTTCGGTAACCATGGCAACGACTTTTATACGATTTTTTTCTTGAAAAATGGCATTTTTTCTATATTTTCAGCTTAAATAACTCCCTTCTGTAGAAAACTTATTAAGAAACAACTCTGAAGTATTGTCATTTAACTATTGAACAATTATTTAGAATAATTTTAAGTCGAATTCACACAAGCTTTTCAACATTTATTAAGGAATAAAAAGGGAGGTAATTCAAATTCAGACAAAAAGGGGGCTTTTTGGGTCAATTTTCAATGTTCATTTTCAAAAAGAAAGGAAAGGAACAGATACAAGTTATTGGAATGTATATAACACCTTCATGTACTTTACCGTTGTAGCATAAAAGCAATTTTCAGAAAGAATCGAAATCAGAGATAATTAAGTCCAAAATGAGTAAATTTTCATTTTTTTACAAAAAATGACATTTTCAACCCAAAAAATCTAGTGAAACCCAATCTAATATTATCAAGTCATTTACAAATATTAGAACCCAAAATGTCAGAGAATATTGCTATGTATGTACTTTTTTGTGCATTTTTTTCATTTTTTTACATTTTCCGATCATTAAAGGGAGATAATTCAATTTTTGAAAAATCCATAGTCAATGATTTTTATACATTATTACACCATTTAATCTTCAGGAAATTTTTTTTTGATAGATACACATAAAAATTAGTAAATATAACATCCGTAATTTCAAAGGGTCATATTTCTATTTGATTTTAAGTTTTGGTTACCATGGTAACATATTTTATAAATTGAAAAAAGTGGTCAAATAGTCCATAAATTGACACCATTTTGGTCTGTCTTTCTTCCTCTTGCAAGAAATATTTGTTAAGAAAATTCAATTTTTATAAACAAATGGTTGCCAAGGAAACCACAAACAAATCTAATCACCAGTTTTTATGCTGCTTTTGTTATAGAAAATAACTATTTATTGACTGTTTTTCAGTGACTATTGTTCACTTCTATTAAAAACGATGATGTCAATTAAAAATGTCTATTATATCTAAAAGTTTATACCATATGTTACAATTTTAATATAAAATGCATATAATGTTAGATCTAAAGTTTTGGTTACCATGGTAACAATTTTTATAAAGTGAAAAGTGGTAAAATAGTTATTTTCCTAAAAATTTTATCCATGTCAATAAATAATGCTGTAAAAATCTAAAAGCCAATTTTTAGACTTGACCAATACAAAAGCTGCTAATTTCCCAAAATTATAGGCTATAAAGAATGTTTTTTTTTTGTAAATAATGCATTGAAATTTTTTAGACAAAGGAGAAATTGTTGTATATATCAACATATATCTTCTTTTTTCTCATTTATCTCAGGCGTTTTGTATTAGAGATGTCAAAACAAGGTCTAGTTTGGGAAATGCATAGGGCAAGCTAACTTCTCAAGAGCTACAAATAGGAGATATTGGTGGCTTTTCCCAATGAAACATTTCAATTACTGTTCATCAAACCACATACTGTGGGAACTGATTGTATTGTCCCACTAAGGCAAATCAAATGAGTACCCACAACAATGACAATGTTGAGTTCCGGACTGACAGACAGACGGACGGACAGACAGAGGGACAGAACAACATAGGGTTTGGATTTGAAATGGCAAATTTAGAGCACCTTTTCCCTGCCCCCTTCTCTTATAATTATGTTGCTCTGTTCTACATAGACAACTCTTTTTTTTCTGTTTTTAACCAAACATTGTTTTGGCTTTCTGGGTGGAAAGCATTGTGGGAAATGAAACAATTGCTTGTCACAAGCAATCTCTTCATTTTCAACAATGCTTTATCAAAGCCCAATATCTATCAGGGTGACAAAATGCACCATTAAAAATTTATGTGGGAATGGGTTAAACACAGATTTTTTGGAAGTTGCAATCACAATGATAAATCAAATTGCAGTGTTCCATGACTTGGAGTGTTCCATTCTTTGTTAATTTTTTTGTTTGTGTTTTTTTTTTCTGAAATTTAGATGAGGGGATGACATAATTTTTATGAAGTATGAAGCATTAGGAACACAGCAGTCAAGATCTTATACATCTAAATCTAAAGAATACTTATCAAGATCAAGATTGATTTAAGGTATACAGCCCATCATTAGAAACGCCACCTTCTATCCATATGAAATGCATCAAATTGCACACATTTGTAAATACACTTCATATAAGTTGATTCATCATGCCGGATATGCTTAAAGAATAAAATAGTTTAGAAATATTATTTCACTCTATATTCATATGCAAGGTAGGTAATTTTGAACATTTTAGTCAAATATTTCCATTTGCATGCATTAATTCAAAATTCTAAACTGTTCAAAATGCTTATGAGATGTTACATATGTTTGTATTTGGAATGGAAAAGTAACACAGTTTAAGAAATACCGACACTTTTCAAATTCGCCTCTGGCTCTTTGGTGCTGATGATGGGTCGCATACCTTAAAGAATGCCCATTTGTTTCTGTCATTATTCTCTTTTCATTCAACGTTTTCAAAACATGTTCTTTTGGCACATCAAGTATCGTTGTTTGAAAAAGGTACAACTTCACCTTTCTCAAACAACCCTTGTAGGGTTCTTTGAAGTAGAAGGATCTTTTTTGGACATTTTGGCAAAAGACGACAAAGCTGACTACAATTATTTTCTCCTTTGTTTACTTTAAATGTTTTCTTTATCAGAGGGCAGAAATACTATACAGTGTAGTTTACATTACATTGATATAGTTGTCTGCAACATCTTTCAATTTGGATCAGTCTAAATCTGGTCATCACAGAAAGAGTTATTCATATTTAAACCTTTGTCTGTGGCAAAGAATGGGCAAGTATACAAAGTATAACATAAGATAAAAATATTACATAAGATTACAATATTCATCTCTTCAAATCATCAAATCCAATTTGTAACAAAATTAATCTGCTTTGTTGTATCATATATCAACATAAAGTCAAGATCAGTCGTTCTAGTAAAAACAATTATAACTTGTCTATATTCAACACTGTAAGTCCAAAACCGCAACTTGGTGTACATCAGCGACTGAAAAATAAAGAAATTGAAATATTTTATCAACCCTCTCTCGAACAGAATACGGCAATTCTAAGGTGGTCTAATATTCAAAGGTGTGACAGACAACATTATTTCAAGATGCAATACATATGGAGTTATTATCAAATCTTTCGGGTGATCCTCTTGAAAATCAGCAATTTCTCCTTTTCCTTCAATATTTTCTGTGCTATCATAACACATTTCATATAATAGTATTATAATATTAGACTTAATAGTATGGTGCGTTATGTCCATTTTTTAGGTTCTGCTTGATGTAAGTGAAAGAGGTTTCCATCATACGTTTTCATGATCTTAAGATATTGCTCTAATCATTTAACTTTGATGGACAGCTGTAAAATTAAAAATAATAGGACAAATGGTCACTTAAATTGACAAAATTTCGAACCCGTAATTTTACAAATGGGCATAACTTTTGTAATAATCATCATACCTTTATAAAATTTTACATGTACATTTACAGGAATAGTACACACCGATTGTCATAATTATTTTTCGGCAATTTTTATATTTAGAGGTTGCTCTATAAGCAAAGCTCTAAAAGCTCTAATTCGAGTTAGAGCTCGAGATATTGCATTTGAAATGATTGAATTGTCACAGAATATTAGCCAAAGGCCGGACAATATAGAAAAACAAAAAATTGTGACATTGTGTATTGTACTAAGACTGCAATAGAGAGAAAAAGATTGGTGGGTGGGCAAATCGTACTCTCCATTGCCGAGGTCTATTGAATAAACCATCAATGAATGAATGGAGTTTTAAGGCCCGTCGACTGCTAAGGTCATATTGGGCGCACTCACCTTGCCTCACAACAAGATGTATTAGGATATGTATTAGTTACATAAACATCTAGAGGGGGTATGATAAAAATACAATATTCTATACAACGATATTCTATACAACAAATAAAATTTTAAGCAAAATAACAACACACCATGAATAATCCGACGTGAGCACGAAAGGGCATGGGCTCCTCCCAGATCAGAGAATACCCATGCCCGAGTCCACCCGACCAGAAAATCCACAGATCATATAAATATTGTAACGTGCCAGGGGACAGTGTGGTTCTCTTTCTCAAGCCTCTTATCTCTCTCTAATCTGCTGGATTCTCTGGATGTACACTGTTATTTGTCGCCGGAGGGTTGTGGCCAAAAGTGAGCTCAGTCTTGGTATTGTAAAAGACGAAAAACAGCAGTTTAAATTTCAATATCAATGACCAGTATTTAATTTCTTCTTTCTTCACAATGTTTCAGATACAATTCTCTCTATTCTTAACAATATTTGGTAGGGTGTAAATAAAATGATGATATGACGTTAGTTCCTTAACCTCCGGGACTGGACTGAGCTAGTGACCAAGATTCTGGTCGGTATTTATACTAGAACGGCACGTGCGACCAAGATTGTTGGTAGCGACCAACGTCACGACCAAGAAAGTTGGACGTACGGCCAGAAAAAGTGGTCGCGACCCGAAAAACTGGTCGCGACGTCGTTGGTCACCGTAGACAACTAAAAATGGCTCCGATAGAAATTCTCTAAGTTATAGAAATAGCCCTAAAAGAACAATCGAATACACAGTAAAATGAACTGTCAAAACTCTCCTAACTAGGTTACTACGATTATAGTAAAATTGACCTTGACGATCACGTGATATAAACAAACTTCTACACAATATGCATCTTTCACGGGCCACCGAATCCAATACACACCCGGTAAAAATGGAGAATATGCAGCAAGACTAGTTCGACTTTTTAACGAGAAATGCAACAATTAGCGAGTGTCGGACCTTGACAGCGATTTCTAAGTTAAGTATAATGTTCATGAAATGAAATGCAATAGTTGTCATGCCTTGCAGATAACAAAATAAGCGAGAAATCGACGATCAAAATCGGACACAGCTGAGCATCGAATATGATGGATTCCGGCATTCCGATCAAGCAAACGAAAATTAAAGACTTCAAACGACCATAATGCCCTAATAAATCTACAAGATCTGGTTACACGATGTGTATTATTGTGCTTGCAGACCTAAATTTGCAAACAAGGTCTGCAGCATATGATTAATTTCGTGTATGCTAGTACCTACAACACAGGGCTAAAGCAGAGATTATCACAGTGTGCACAAGGATTTCTTACAGCGGCTGCCTCAGAAATACATGCACAGACTGACCCCCAAGAGATAGGAGTGAATAATTATTACAGGAAACTGCATACAAGAAAGAAATGTACATGCTGCAGGTACCCACAACCTAGGATGGAAATCAACTGTTACAGCATATGCAAAGATTGAGAAGACATTATCTCTTCAATACTTGAATAGGCTGACCCCATTGAATCTGGGATACAGTTAACATAACGGATTTTAGATGCATTATTACTGCGGATAGGGGTCTGTAACCAGGATACATCATTACCCCCCTCTTAATTTGGCAAAACTCCGATTGCCAAACTTACTATAAATACAGAGTTTGAATGAATTACTAAAGTAATGTGTTAACAAAATAATTACATGAGATTAATACTGGTAGGTTGATTGCAAAAATTAACATAAACGACATAAACATAGATAAGTGCACTAAGCATTAACAAAATTATTGAACAATTGAATTTGAATTGTTATCCTAGATTCTGAGAATAATCTCAGAAGCTAATCAACACTTCAATTTCAGTTCACTTATGATTTAATGTAATTACAATTAAAGATAATCACACAATAAAGTTCTGCACTTTCCATTTTGGCAGCAATAAGTCTTTGAAAATTAACTGTTAATTCTTATATGAATAAAACACTTGAAATTGATTAACAAATTAACACTAATAAATGTCACTTTTCTGAGATCAACATAGCTCAATAACACCTTAAAAGTCATTGGATGATACTGATTCCTGAAATGTCACTCTTATTCGCGCTAAGCTTAACACTTAATTTAAACTTCGCACTGTTTCTAAAATAAATCACATATTCACACGCGAAACATAAGCTCGTCCATAGTTTGTAATACGCGCTTCCAACGAATGTCATCGTCCATGAAATGGTAGTTTAGGTAAACGGATCATCCTTCTTTACCCGTATTGCACCTAACTGCTCCTGGACAGGCTTAATACGGGTCTGTCAACCCCTTCATGACAGACGAACTGTCCAGTTTGGCAAAACTGGCAAAATAGATCCTACCCGTTTTAAACGGACCTGCCATTGACTTCATGACAAGCGAATCGAAAACCAAAAATAGGTATTTTATGTACATCGATCAGCATTCTTCTTCGTCAAAGCTGTTTGTCAAAGTAACAAACACACAAATGTTACAACTAATCAGCATAGTGTATAGCTGGGTCATCTTATTCTGGCATCCTCCGACAACTGGCCTAGCCTATGTGTACTTCAAATTTTCACCCACAGATCCAAAAGGTTCATTGGTCACATCTGAAAATACCTCATGGCTGCATACACTCTTTGACTTAAGACATCTGGTCCCGTACCTCACCATGGTCACCTCTGTAGCATTTCTCTCAGTCACCTTTGACTCTCTACTACCCCATGACCCTACCTTGGTACCTCTTTGACCCTCTCCATGTCTTCACAATCTTCCCTGTATGCACCTACGAGCTATCACCATGTTCTCTATCTCTCAACCGCTGATCCGGATCCACACTATGTCACACTGTCTGATCTTGATCACATTGGCTCATCACATACAAAGATTCCCTGACTCTGTTTCTGTACTCCTTCAATACTGACATACTTAACCAAAACACAGCATAACAATATACAGCAAACAACAATTAGATTCTCTGAAATTGTCTTCTTTGAATTTCAGCATCAGTCCGACTAATACACAGACTCTTATCTCCCACTAGGCTGTACACACTCCATATAGGCACTCTGACACCTGGCCCCCACCTCACCATGGCCAATCTGATCTCCCTGAGTGGTCCCTTTCTGACCCTTCGCTTCTTCCCTTGACCATGTGTAGGTACTCTCTGGCTCTTCCTGTGTCTTCACTACCTCTCTGGTGTACCATGCATCATTGCATCAACAAAAATCTTCGACTATGTCTCCAAAAACTTGGTTCAAGTATAACGACCATATCCACTTTAATTCTCTAAGTCCGTTTAAACGTAGCCTAATTTGTCAACATCAGTTCTTCCATTACTATTGTCTTGACATTACACACCATCTTAGCATCGTCTACGTTCAGCATCCAGACAACCCGTGTACAAGTCCCAATTATCAGCTGTTTGGCAAAGATAGGCCCTCAATTTTCTCATTAGTGTACTGCCACCTTTGGGTACTGAATGGCCTGTGCAGTACTGCCACTTCCCTTCTTTATAGAGTTTTGGACCTAACTTTCTTCTGAGATTACTCAATTTCTCCTGATTTCTTGCACACTCTGTTTTCTCGTCTGATTGAAGTACCTTATGTACTTTGATTCCTTTCTGCTCACATGGTGTCACATCGGTCAATTTCGGGCTATTTTCTCTGTCCCTCAGGAAATTCGATGTCTTCACTTGCTCTGGTCCCTGACAGTAGCCTGTATCTTCTATAAAAGCATTTCTCTCCATTTTGTTGCATGTTGTAGGCACACTGGTGGTACCACACTCACGGATTCTGGCTTTTTCTCCTTTGTGCTGACAGTAACGGGGTAGTTCTGCACCGTTCAGAGGGGGTATGGCTCTGGGATCTGTAGCATGCACCCTTCTAAGTATGGTTTCCGTTCTGTTCTGTAAAAGCGGTATCTCGTGGCCTCTAAGAACTACGACAGATTTGCTAAACAGGATGTCTGCTGGTCCCTCTTCATCATCCTGCAATATGTCCATTCCCAGAATGCCATCTTCTTCTATATCTGCAACCAACAGCTCTCTCTGTAACTGCACTGGTCCGATAGTAATCTGGCACTGTATTTTTCCTTTCTCATTATTCGCAAAGCTTCCTGACTCTTCAAAACCTAACAGCCTAGGTCTGCTTTCTTTGGGAATGCTGTTATATACCCGTTCTGATATTAACGTTTGTGCTGCTCTTGTGCGGATGGAAAAGATAATATCCAACTCCTGAATTGTCCCTTTAACCAAAGGACCATCCCTGCAAGACCTACTCCTACGAATTACGTGTTTCTGGTCAGCTTTGCCTGGATTCTCATATGGGCCATTTACTGTAATTACTGGGGCTGCACCTCGGCCTGTAGGGTCAGCCCATTGATGTTTAAAGCTTTGTCTGTTTGGCTAGATGCTTTGCTGGTTCCCTGACCATTGATCCACTTTTTCTTCTCCGGACAATCCTTAATGAAATGACCAAGTTTGTTACAATTAAAGCACTCTCTTCCTTGTCTATGTGGAGTCTGTGCCTGTGCAATATTCTTCAAATGTTCTAAAATTATCTGAAGCATGTCACTGTCATCTTTAGTCTGATCTTGTGGCTGATCTGGATCTACAGCCACTTTTACTTTATCTTGGTTTGCACCCTTGTGCGTTCTTTTGCCAGATTGTACCTTTCGGGCATAGTCTTGTACATCTTCACTGTCACTACTGTCGCTCTCTTGGACGCTTCTGACTATGTTCTTGAATTTCTTGTCAGCGTAGCCCTGTTTGGGATTTCGTCTGGTGTTTATCAAGCTAACTACATAATACACAGCTTCATCTATATTGGTGGGGTCTTTCACATATTCTACCTCACACCGCAAGTCATTGTCTCTTAAACCGTCCAAAAATCTGCGCACCAGGTCTTCTTCTCTGGTTTTGTGGTCCCTTCTCCTATGGGCCTTGTCATACAGCCTCTTAAGCTCCGCCGCATACTCCTCAGCTGTCTCTCCGGGCTTCTGGTCCCTGCGACTAAACTTCGCTGCATACGTTTTTGGAGACTCGACCACTCTAAAACGACTATCTAACTCTGAAATCAATTGACGGTAGTCATTGATAACATAATGCCTTAACTGCGTGAAAACAAAGTCTCCTGCGCACCCTTGTAGTAGTGGTAGAAGCTCATCTAGCTTTCTTTCATCGTCCCAGCCTTGTCGATATCCTACGGCCTCGAATCGGTTGATCCAAGTCTGCCAATCTTCTTTGCCCATAAATGGAGGAATCTTGATATGTTGACTGGAATCACTGGCTAATCTATACAGATGAGCCCTTGGTCTGCTATTCTGCTGCTCTTCCCCATGGAAATAAGGTAATTGGTTTTGACCAGGTACTGGCTGGTTTTGCTGGTTGACTAGTGGATGTTGTCGCTCCATTGCGACAGGGTCAAAATCACCTCCTCCTTGACTCTCTGTTTGTGGGTTCTGGTTAAGTAAGCTGGTCTGGTCATGTGCTGCCTGGACAGGCTGGTCACAACTTCGACTTGATCTAGCTACCTGAGACTCCGCGCTGTGCAGCCTAATCTGGGGACTACATCTGTCCTGGCTGGTGCTCGATGAAGCTATGGTACTACCACTCGAGTTCTTGTTGTTGTTAGACTGCTGCTGGAGAACCTGAGTAATCTTCTGAAGAGTTTCTAAAATGTGGGTCTGCATGTCAATCATCTGCTGACTGGCTGATCTTAGTCTGTTCAAATCCTTCATAGACTCCCTATGTCTGTCATCTCTGGTAAGTTCCTCTACACAGTGTACGTCACTGCCTTCTCCTCTAGGGCTTCTAAAGAAAACTTCTGTCTCCTCTTCTGATTCAGACATCTTAAGTTCGTTTCTCTTGGGATATTAAATCCCACACCGCTGCCACCATAAAATTATGTAACGTGCCAGGGGACAGTGTGGTTCTCTTTCTCAAGCCTCTTATCTCTCTCTAATCTGCTGGATTCTCTGGATGTACACTGTTATTTGTCGCCGGAGGGTTGTGGCCAAAAGTGAGCTCAGTCTTGGTATTGTAAAAGACGAAAAACAGCAGTTTAAATTTCAATATCAATGACCAGTATTTAATTTCTTCTTTCTTCACAATGTTTCAGATACAATTCTCTCTATTCTTAACAATATTTGGTAGGGTGTAAATAAAATGATGATATGACGTTAGTTCCTTAACCTCCGGGACTGGACTGAGCTAGTGACCAAGATTCTGGTCGGTATTTATACTAGAACGGCACGTGCGACCAAGATTGTTGGTAGCGACCAACGTCACGACCAAGAAAGTTGGACGTACGGCCAGAAAAAGTGGTCGCGACCCGAAAAACTGGTCGCGACGTCGTTGGTCACCGTAGACAACTAAAAATGGCTCCGATAGAAATTCTCTAAGTTATAGAAATAGCCCTAAAAGAACAATCGAATACACAGTAAAATGAACTGTCAAAACTCTCCTAACTAGGTTACTACGATTATAGTAAAATTGACCTTGACGATCACGTGATATAAACAAACTTCTACACAATATGCATCTTTCACGGGCCACCGAATCCAATACACACCCGGTAAAAATGGAGAATATGCAGCAAGACTAGTTCGACTTTTTAACGAGAAATGCAACAATTAGCGAGTGTCGGACCTTGACAGCGATTTCTAAGTTAAGTATAATGTTCATGAAATGAAATGCAATAGTTGTCATGCCTTGCAGATAACAAAATAAGCGAGAAATCGACGATCAAAATCGGACACAGCTGAGCATCGAATATGATGGATTCCGGCATTCCGATCAAGCAAACGAAAATTAAAGACTTCAAACGACCATAATGCCCTAATAAATCTACAAGATCTGGTTACACGATGTGTATTATTGTGCTTGCAGACCTAAATTTGCAAACAAGGTCTGCAGCATATGATTAATTTCGTGTATGCTAGTACCTACAACACAGGGCTAAAGCAGAGATTATCACAGTGTGCACAAGGATTTCTTACAGCGGCTGCCTCAGAAATACATGCACAGACTGACCCCCAAGAGATAGGAGTGAATAATTATTACAGGAAACTGCATACAAGAAAGAAATGTACATGCTGCAGGTACCCACAACCTAGGATGGAAATCAACTGTTACAGCATATGCAAAGATTGAGAAGACATTATCTCTTCAATACTTGAATAGGCTGACCCCATTGAATCTGGGATACAGTTAACATAACGGATTTTAGATGCATTATTACTGCGGATAGGGGTCTGTAACCAGGATACATCAATATATTAAACAAAACTGAAGTAAAACAGATAAAAATGCCATACAGAAGATAGAATAACAACGAGCTATGAATAATCCGACGTGAGCACGAATAGACATGGGCTTCTCCCAGATCAGAGAACACCCATGTCCGAGTCCACCCGACCGGAAAATCATATCAATACCAATGCACCTCGTCGAATAATCCGACGTGAGCACGAATGGACATGGGCTCCTCCCAGATCAGAGGTCACCCATGTCCGAGTCCACCCGACCGGAAAATTCATAGGGCATATAACCTATTAAACATAATTGAAGTATAAATGATTAAAAATATACGAAATATTGTATAACAATGTACCATGAATAATCCGACGTGAGCACGAATAGACATGGGCTCCTCCCAGATCAGAGAACACCCATGTCCGAGTCCACCCGACCGGAAAATCCATAGAACATATAAAATATCACAGAGTAAATATCATAACTAAATCTTTTTAAAGAGATTACACTCTTTAAGAAAGTTAAAAATTGATTCAGGCCTAACAGTATCAAATAATGTCTTTAAACTGCTAGCGTTGAAATGCCTGTTTCTAATGATGGCTAAATCCACACAATCAATGAGGAGATGCTGGACAGTCAGCTCCTCGTTACAAGGAATACATTGAGGTTTTTCCTCGTTCTTTAGTAGGTGCGAATGGGTCAAATGTGTGTGCCCGATCCGCAGTCGTGCCAAAACTAACTCCTCGCGGCGGTCAGATCGAAGACCTGGCAGCCATTCACCAAGTGCTGGTTTAATACTAAACAATTTGTTTTGGTGATTAGCCTCGTCGCTCCAACAATTTTGCCATACATTTTGAATAAAACTATTTATCAGTGGTTTAAAATCAGTAAAAGGGACTCTAAAAGGTAAAATATCTAGTGACAACGCCTCCTTGGCAGCCTTGTCTGCCTCTTCATTGCCACGTAGACCGCAATGGCTTGGAAGCCAGCAAAAGACAATATCAGTATCTTCATCAGAAGCATATAAACGAGAAAGCTTCTCAAGAAGTTTCACAATAATAGGGTTGTCCGTTTTTTCGTGCTCGAGCGCTTGCATACAGGACAGAGTAGACCCTGAGCTAGAAACATGTTTGCTCCCCCCCAGAGGGAATTTTGTAGACATGTTTTTTCTTAAAGTATATTATCTTACAAACATTTTGAGCGTTGTTTGCACTCTGGCCGTTGGGGCTTTTGGCTGTAACCCTTATCTAAAACCCTTAACCCTATCATTTTTTTCATAAAAAATTACATTACTTATTTGGTCATATTTTCATCAAATATTGACCTACATATGTCGAAGTGGTATTAAATGAAAGCCTATGACTTGTTCTTCATTTTGAAGTTATTTTATGCAAATTAGCTCATTTGCATATGCATGAATATTAATGATTTCCCTTAAAATTTGCATTTTTGGGCGAAAATTTGATAAATAACTTCTAAAACAAGGCATTTCTGTCCAGGGGGAATTTTGTAAACATAGTTTATCTTAAAGTATATTTTATTAGAAACATTTTGAGCCTTGTTTGCACTCTGGCGGTTGGGGCTAATCGCCCTAACCCTTATCCAAACCCTTAACCCTACCAAATTGTTCATTTGAATTTTGAAAATGACTTTGGTCATATCTTCATTGAATATTGACACACAGGTGTCAGAATGGTATCAAATGAAAGCTTATGACTTGCTCTTTCATTTTCAGTTATGTTATGCAAATTAGCTCATTTGCATATTCATGAATATTAATGATTTTTCCTAAAATTGCGATTTTCGATAACAATGCTGTAAATACTTTCCAAAATGAGGCGTTTTTGTGCAGGGGAATTATGTAAACATAGCAAATCTTAAAGAAAATTATACGAGAGATATTTTGAGCGATGTTTGCACTTTGTCCGTTGGGGCTTTTGGCCAAAACCCTTATCTAAACCCTTAACCCTATAAATTATTCAATCATTTAAAAATGTTTTTGGTCATATCTTGGTTGAATATTGACTTATAGATGTTATAATGGTATCAAATGAAAGCTTATGACTTGCTCAATAATTTGCTATAAATTTTATGCAAATTAGCTCATTTGCATATTCATAAATATTATTGATTTTACTTAAAATTGTGACCTTTTTGCTAATATTTGGTAAATAGTTTCAAAAACATTGTGTTTCTGTTCTGGGGGAATCATGTAAACATGGTTTATCTTAAAGAACATTTTATTAGAAACATTTTGAGAGATATTTGCACTCCGGCGCTTGGGGCCTTTGGTCATAATCCTTATCCAAACCCTTAACCCTATAAAATTGTTCACTCAAATTTTCAAAACATGCTTGGTCATATCTTGATTGAATATTGACCTACTGATGTAAGAATGGTATCAAATGAAAGCCAATGATTTATTCTTTAATATGCAGATATTTTATGCAAATTAGCTCATTTGCATAAGCATGCGTATTAATGATTTGTCTAAAATTTTGATTGTTTTGCAAGGCTTTTTATTTCAAATACGTACCAAAAGGTCCGATTGTTTCTTTCTCGTGAGTTTTCAACCATTTAATATCCATGTTCACTCTTTTAACAACATATAAGCCTTGTTTGAAATCTATTTGATGTTTTGTTTGGAAGTAACAGTAATTTTAAAGTGTGCAGCCCATTATATTTTGTTCCTATAAATCTTATTTTCAATGTATGTATTTAGTTTCCATTTGATCTTTTTAATCTTTATTGTTTTAAGTGAAAATAAGTTAAATTAATTTCTTTTATTGTATTGGTGTTCTTGCTTATATCTAGTTTAGTTGACAGAATGTTATCCTTTGTAAAACTGCTGCATGAATCCAAAATTGACGCAAAATAGGACTTTAAACATAAACATTTTATCATATGAATGAATGAATGAATAGTGTTTTAAGGCCCGTCGACTACTAAGGTCATATTGGGCGCAACAGCAACACATACCTGGATGTATACAAAATTACCGATATGTACATAGTTACATAAACATCCAGAAAGGTAAATTATAGTGACCATATATCTAATTCAAGAATAGATAATGTTACCTTGTACAAAATTAATCAATACTAGTACCATAACACAATATTAAAACTAGACAAAAACAACCATGAACCATGAATAATCCGATGTGAGGACGAATAGACATGGGCTCCTCCCAGATCAGAGAACACCTATGTCCGAGTCCACTCGACCGGAAAATCCACAGAACAAATAAAGAATATTAAACGTAACTTAGGTATCACAGATAAAATATCACAGACTATAATAAAAAGAGCTAAATCTTTCTAAAGAGATTACACTCTCTAAGAAAGTTAAAAATCGACTCAGGCCTCACGGTATCGAATAACGATTTCAAATCATCAACGTCAAAGTGCCTGTTTCTTATGATGGCAAGATCTACACAATCAATGAGTAGATGTTGAACAGTAAGTGTCTCATTACAAGGAATACACTGCGGTTCTACCTCGTTCTTTAATAGGTGCGAATGGGTCAAATGAGTATGACCGATTCGCAATCTGACCAAAACTAACTCTTCGCGGCGGTCAGACCGAAGACCTGGCAGCCATTCACCAAGTGAAGGTTTAATCGAAAATAATTTATTTCGTTGATTGGCTTGATCACTCCAACAGTTCTGCCATATATTGTGGATAAAAGTATTAATTAGAGGTTTAAAATCAGTAAAAGGAACTTTAAAAGGTAAAACTTCTAGTGACAACGCGTCCTTGGCAGCCCTATCTGCCTCTTCGTTGCCACGTAGACCACAATGGCTTGGAAGCCAGCAAAAGACGATATCAGTATCTTCATCAGCAGCATAGATACGAGACAGCTTTTCAAGAAGTTTAACTATGATATGGTTGTCCGTTTTCTCGTGTTCCAGCGCTTGCATACTAGATAAAGAGTCAGTGAAAATAATGTAACGCCAATAACCATTTTCAATAATGTGCTCAAGCGCAAGGTCAATAGCCTTGAGCTCAGCAGAGAAAATGGATGAATTATCAGGCAGACGATACTGATATTTGTAACCATCCAAGATGGCAGCTGAAGCAACTTTTTCTTCATTTTTAGACCCGTCTGTATAAATTTGAAAGTGCATAATGTGTTTTTCCTGTATTTCAAGGAATTTGGTTTTAAATACAACTTGATCAGTTTCAGATTTTTTAGTTGAAGCTAGATCATAAATAAAGGTGGGACTTTTAGACGACCACAAAGGAACGTCTGGAACTTTATGTTCGGCCACATCATCTAGATCGAGATCTAGAGATTCTATGTCAGCTTTACAACGTAAACTAAACGGTGGAATTTCTGATTCCTTCTTTTTGAAGTCCTCTTCGTAAAGAGGTTCAAAAACAGAATCATGTGTAGGATTATCTGGATTTGATTTCAATTTCAAATAGTAATCCATAGACAATTTCTTTCGACGTAAGTTTAAAGATGGTTCGTTTGCTTCAGCATAGAGACTATTAATTGGCGATGTTTTAAATGCACCCAACGCAATACGCAAACCTTGATTAAGTATTGAATCAAGTTTGCGCAAGTAGGATTGACGGGCAGAGCCGTAAACAACGCATCCATAGTCTAATTTAGGTCTCACAAGAGATCTATAAAGACGTAATAAAACTTTTTTGTCTGCTCCCCAGTCCATACTGGAGACGACACGTAAAAGATTTAGAGCTTTCTTACATTTATTGCTCAAATATTCAATGTGCGGAATGAACGATAATTTAGAGTCAAATAAAAGACCAAGGAACTTGAATTCTGGGACAACTTCGATTCGGATCCCGTCCAAAGTGAGTTCTGGATCGGGATGGAGTTTTCTGGATTTACAGAAATGCATACATTTTGTCTTGGTTTTAGAAAATTTAAAACCATTTTCATTCGACCATTTACTCAAGTTATTTAAAACCTGTTGTAACTGTCGTTCGATGGTATGCATATGTTTCGAACGATAACAAATACAAAAGTCATCAACGTAAAGGAAATATTCAATACCAGGGCAGGTAGCCTTAATTATATTGTTGATTTTAACACTAAAAAGTGTAACAGAAAGAATAGAGCCCTGGGGTACACCCATCTCCTGTTCATGAGGATCAGAGAGTGTATCTCCAACCCTGACTCTAAATTGCCGTTCATCCAAAAATGCAGATATGAAATAAGCAAGGCGACCTCGTATACCAAAATCATAGAGGTCATTCATGATTCCATACTTCCATGTGGTGTCATATGCACTCTCGAGATCAAAAAAGACTGAAACAACATGTTCTTTCTTGATAAAAGCTTCTCGTATAAAAGTCTCGAAGCGAACTAAATGATCTAGAGTGCTTCTTTGCTTACGAAAGCCACTTTGGGCCGACGTAATAAGTTTGTTCTTCTCAAGGAACCATACAAGACGATCATTGACCATTCTTTCCATGGTTTTACAAACACAACTTGTTAGGGCTATGGGTCGGTAATTAGACGGATTATCTGAATCTTTACCAGGTTTGGGTACCGGAATAACAACAGCTTCCCGCCACGAGGCTGGAAGTATTCCCGTTTTCCAAACACTGTTAAAGATATCGAGTAAACACTGAAGGGGTTGGTGCGGTAAATGCTTCAAAAACTGATAGTGGATGTCATCACATCCAACTGCAGTATCATGACATTTCTTAAGGGCGGTTTTAAGCTCTTTTAGTGTAAATTCTTTATTATAGTGTTCTGTATTTTTGGATTTGAAATTCAATTTAACCTTTTCTTTTTGTTCTTGGTGTTTTTGAAATTGTGGAGAATAGTTAGAAGAGGAAGACTTCTCGGCAAAGGTATCTGCCAAAACATTTGCTATGTCAGGCTTAGATGAAACAACGCCGTTATCAGTATTTAAATGCCCAACACTGAGCGAGGAGTTCTTTCCACTAATTTTCCGCACCATATCCCAAGTCTTTTTGACAGACGATCTAGAATTTAATCTAGATACATACTGTCTCCAAGACGTACGTTTACTGCGTTTAATTGTGCGCCGCGCTCTCGCACGTGCAACTTTGAACTTTATAAGATTTTCCTTAGTCGGCCTTAGATCAAACTCTCTAAGAGCCGACTTTTGCTTTGCTTTAGCCTTCTTGCAATCATCATTAAACCACGGCTTATTTGGGTGTTTAGGATTTTTTGACGTTCTCGGAATTGCCTTTTCAGCAGAAGCATATAATAGAGAAGTAAATAATTCGGCAGGATTTTCACAATCTTCAAAAGTTTGAGGTGTAATGGACTGTTCACATACAGTTTTGAACAAGTCCCAGTTTGCTTTATGGAGTTTCCACCGTTGTGGTCTCTCTTGTACTGATGGTCCAATTTCCGATATAAGAATCGGAAAGTGGTCACTACCATGCAGGTCGTCATCAACTTTCCAGTTAAAATCTGGAAAAATTTGAGGACTGCAAACTGTCAAATCTAGCGATGAGTATGAACCAGTAGCAGGATGTAGATAAGTAGATGACTTATCATTTAAAAGGGAAAGATCATGTCTTGAAATGAACTCTTCAACAACGTGGCCCTTGTTGTCTGTGTTTAAACATCCCCATAGAGAATGGTGAGAATTAAAATCTCCCATTAAAATGAAAGGTTTGGGCAATTGTTCAACGAGACGATCTAGTTTCCTGCTTTCAACAGGAGAACTAGGAGGAAGATAAATCGAACAAAGGGTAATAGTTTTGTTCAGTGAAACACTAACAGCTACTGCTTGTAAAGTTGTGTCAAGCTGGACAGGACGATGAGGAACATTGTTATTCACAATGATGCCTACACCACCTGAAGCCCTGTCACTTCCAGTAAAATTTTTTAGATAACAATAATGATATTTAAAGGTAAATTTATCCGTATCTTTGAGAAAGGTTTCTTGTAAACAAACTGCTACTGGTTTTTCTTTGGAGACTAATAAATTAAGTTCTTCAAAATTAGATTTGATACTGCGACAATTCCATTGAATAATAGTATTCGCCATGATGGACAGTAAAATTAAAAATATAACACACAGTAATGGAAGTCTGGATTTATTCATTTTTTATTAAGTTTGATAATATTACTACCTGGCTTATTTCTGGAATCTGCATATTCATCCGTTATCATGTCCTCATCGAGAGACCGATAACGGTTATACTGTTGGATCGGATCTTGAGATCCTTTTGGTTGGCGATCAGTGATCACCGGTTTTGAAGGTCTTTGCCTTCGATTTTGATTAGACGAAGTATTATCAACGTGACTTGTAGATGCTTTGTTATCAGACTTGGAGGCTTTCGTGACGGAATTGTCAACATTGGTTTTTGCACATAAAGGCGTATTCGGTTCTACAGATTTAGTAGTGGTCTCTGTTTCAGGAGAAGGTGGTCCCAGATTAGAGGAGGGAAATAGCTTTGATATTTCCTCTCTCTTCTCAGGAAACAAAATGCAAAGCTTTTTGAATAGACCTTTACAGTTCTCACAATCACTGTCATCTTTACTTGTAGCTTTAACTTTAGATGCTTGGGCATAGGATGTTATGTTTGAGCGATTTTCGACAATCTTACGTGCTTCAAAGAAGGACAGGCCTTCCCTACACTTGACTGTTACAATTTCCTTCTCCCGCTTCCAGTTTGGACAAACACGGGAGGTTGAACTGTGTGCACCGCCGCAATTAACACACTCTTCAGGGTTCTCACACGTGTCGAAGGAATGAAACTCGGCCGAAGTCCCACAACGACGACAGAGCGCTTCCTCTTGACATTTTTTCTCGTGATGTCCATACTTGAAGCATTTATAACATTGAAGTGGGTTAGGAATGTAGATATCAACATTTACTTTGAGATATCCCACTTTCAATGATTTAGGGAGCAAAGCTGTACTGAAGGTCAAGACAATTGTGTTTGTAGGTTTTTTCTGTCCACCTTTAAAGATATTAATCCGCCTGGCTGCCGTGACATGTTGTGAAGCTAATTCAGTGACTATCTCTTCCTCAGACACTCCCTGAAGATCAGGGCAGCGAATGAGTCCTTTGGACGAATTAAGTGTCGAGTGTTCAAAACAGTGAACAGGGATGTCAAAAAAACTTTTAAGTCGTAGTAAATTGTCTGAATGGGACTTTTTGTCAACCTCTACTAATAGTGCACCAGACTTTAACTTTTTTATTGACTTTGGCTCACCAGCGTAAGAAAGTATACATTTGTTTATTACAAAAGGTGACAGTGATGTAAGCGATTTCTGTTCATCTGTAGATTCAATCAATAAAAACCTTGGGAAATTCAAATTGCGTGGTCGATTGTCCGAGTCCGAATCATCATAATCTGAGCGCGTCCTTTTAAACTTTTGGTTCTCCATATTTGAAAATTTAGTATTCATCATCTGGGTCCCCCAACCCGCCACGGAGTCCAACAAGGGGACATGGATAATGGAGCGGATCTCCAGCTCCCCATGCCAGGGATACCCAGATGGTATACTCAAGCCAATCAAATAAACAAGCGCGACAATGACATACGTGACTCATCTCTTAACCAAGACAAGCCATGCATTTCAACGTCGATCATGACATTTAACCAACTCAATTAGCCCATGAGCCTATATAGACGAGGACAAGACACAACTGTAATAACATTAACTGATACAAGAAATAGTATAACCTGTACAATTAACAAACGAGGGGCGAGATTGCATACGGGTAAAAGCAAAATAAAAAAGTCCACGTCTAAAGCGACCAGCCGTTTGCTTAGACCGGGCCCACCTAAGCTCCCGTTTACACCGAAGCCGAGGCCAAAGCCAGCGTGTTGGGAAGCTGGAGAGCCCTGGGCTTCCCTCAACTGACCAGGATCCCCTTTTCCGGCTTACGAGTATCCACTCACGGCCAACAAGCGGGTCCGCACTTATGACGGACAGACTGTCCTTTGCTTGGGGTCTTACCATTTGCTACAGGACAGGGCAGCCGGGATATTTCTAATCCCCCTCCACAGCTGGGGGCTTTTATCATATGCAATAGAATGATACAAAATGGGGGACTTTGTTCTAATACACATGTAAAATTAATCATTCCAATTATTTTTTTTAAGTTTTATGGATGAACAGAGATCCTGGAATGTAGACAAATTGCATACATACAGCAAAATAACATTGTTAAGCAATTATCAAGGCCTTACTTTTGCCATTCACATGGAGAAAACAGCATGGTTTTCTCCATCTGGAGAGCACTTCCTTATGTTTTCCTCATAGACAAGTCAATTTGTTGGCCTTAAGTGTATTTGATATGTGGCTGACAGATCAGAGATACTGGTGTTACCATTCCTTTTTGCTCTATTAAGGCATTTTCAATTCAGATAAATTAAGCTTGGGGTGCCATATGTAAAGCCTATGTATCAGATACATAAAATCAAGAGATGTACGCGATGTATGTAGTTAGAGTACAGACAATTACTGGTTGTGATCAAAAGATTATTGCATTTATTACGATGCATTTATTTATCTGTATCAGATCAGAACAGATATGAACTGATCCATACTACCAACAGCCCATGCTGAATGTATATTCATATTCTTCCTTATCTACACATATTTCTTATATGTGCTTTCAGCATAGTACTACCTCACAATAAATTGAAAATAGTCCCCTTGCGATACACAATCTCTTTCAATATGGCATATGTTTTCCAGGATGGCATTCGATGGCCATAGATATCTTCAGATCAATATTTTCCTGATATTTAAATGCTACAACTATGCTACCAGGTTTAAATCAGCATGTGAAATTCCATATTAAGACACTTACTTATTGTACTGTTCTAGAACAATTTGACCAAAAATGATTCACATCGCACTTGGTGGCAATCTTGGAATTACTCAAACTGTGGGAGTTGGGCA
The DNA here is from genome assembly GCA_963680895.1 of Fragum sueziense. NCBI lineage: Eukaryota > Metazoa > Mollusca > Bivalvia > Cardiida > Cardiidae > Fragum > Fragum sueziense. The sequence continues at coordinate 47,266,462 of OY804605.1, forward strand.
AGTTTATCATGATGGAAACCGACATAGATCAATTACTAAACATAACTGGGTTACTATGTACATAACATAACAGGATTACTACTGTAAAAGTCTATTTATTCGCTAGGACTTAATTTTCGCTAATTTTCGCGAGTAGGCTATCTCGCGAATTCATCAATTTCGTGAATATATCAGTCTCAGAATGCCGGAGATTGTCGATGGTTCTTCGGAATCCGGAACATTCCGAAGTTTTATATGTTCATTAAAACACTTCAAATCGGAAATTTTGATCGTTACCCACCTTTCAATGTATGAACAATGCAATAAACATCATAATGTTATATCATTATGATGATATACATTGTACATGATTACAAATACAAAGTATAAATGTTACATGTGTTTTCCTAGAATATGGTCGTAAAAGGGTGACCTCTTTATCGTTTACAATTCAGGAGTACAGTACATTTAATGGAAAAATGAAGCAGTTACATTCTTATGTTATTCACTTTTTGTCATACATGTAGGGACAATACATGTATTGTCCTTTTAACAGTTACATATGAAAAGGTGTGAAAGCAATTATAAAGAGAAGACAGGTGTGATAAACATTTGGTCTAACCATCCCTTGTGTATTTATCGGGGTTAAACGGACATGTACGGAATATAACGAAGCGAATATTTCCGGAAAACAACGGAAATACCCGAGCTTTACATCAAACACGCGCGAATTTATAAACTCGCGAATAAATCACAGACAACAAAATCGCGAAATGTTGAGCTCGCGAAAATAAAGACTTTTACAGTATATAACATATAGCACTGTCAAATGGAATACATTTTATGGATTTTCCACAATAAATGTGTTTTTGTCCCAAACATTTAAGAATCAATAGTATTTATGAGTATGTAAATGAGCAAATCGACATGAAGTAATTATAAAATATACAAGCAATTCACTAGCTTTCATTTGATACCATTTTGACGTTTGTAGATCAATATTTAATCAAGATATGACCAAAAACGTTTTGAAAATTTGAATAAACAATTTGATAGGGTTGAGGGTTTAGATAAGGGGTTTGGGTAAAAGACCCAAATGCCACAGTGTGAACATTGCTTAAAGTGTTATTCATGTAATGTTCTTTAAGATAAATTATGTTTGCATAATGCCTTTGAACAGAAACACCTTGTTTTTGATAGTATTTAACACATTTTCGCTGAAAAATCACAATTTTAAGGAAATTCATTAATATATATGGCAATGCAACTGAACTAATATGCATGAAAAATAATAGCATATGGAAGAGCCAGCTATAAGCTTTAATTTGATACTATTCTGATACCAGTAGGTCAATGCACAATCAAGATATGACCAAAAACGTTTTGAAAATTTGAATGAACAATTTGATGAGGTTAAGGGTTTAGATAAGGGTCACCGCCAAAAGCCCCCATCGCCAGAGTGCAAACATTGCTCAAAATGTTTCTTATAAACTGTTCTTTAATTTAAACCATGTTTACACGATTCCCCCTGAGAAGAAACACAATGTTTTTGAAAGTGTTTACCAAATATTCGGAAAAAAGGTCACAGTTTTAAGTAATGTCATTAATATTTATAAATATGCAAATGAGCTAATTTGCATAAAATTTATAGCACATTATTAAGCAAGTCATAAGCTTTCATTTGATACCATTTTAACATCTGTAGGTCAATATTCATCCAAGATATGACCAAAAACATTTTGAAATGAATGAACAATTTTATAGGGTTAAGGGTTTAGATAAGGGATTTGACCAAAAGCCCAAATGATCAAAGTGCAAACATCGCTCAAAATGTTTCTTATATAATTTTCTTAAAGATTTACTATGTTTACATAATTCCCCTGCACAAAAATGCTCTGTTTTGGAAAGTATTTACCACATTTTTGTCGAAAATCGCAATTTTAGGGAAAATCATTAATATTCATGAATATGCAAATGAGCTAATTTGCATAACATAACTGAAAATGAAAGAGCAAGTCATAAGCTTTCATTTGATACCATTCTGACACCTGTGTGTCAATATTCAATCAAGATATGACCAAATTCATTTTCAAAATTTAAATGAACAATTTGGCGGGGTTAAGGGTTTGGATAAGGGTTACGGCGAAAAGCCCCAACCGCCAGAGTGCAAACAATGCTCAAAATGTTTCTAATAAAATGTACTTTAAGATAAACCATGATTACAAAATTCCCCCTGGACAGAAACGCCTTCATTTGGAAAGTATTAACCAAATTTTCATAAAAAATTAGCAATTTTAAGGAAAATCATTAATATTCATGAATATGCAAATTAGCTAATTTGCATAAAATAACTACAAATTGAAGAGCAAGTCATAAGCTTTCATTTGATACCATTTTGACATATGTAGATTAAAATTCAATCAAGATATGACCAAATAATTGTCTGCATATTTAAATGAAAAATTTGAAAGGGTTAAGGGTTTTAGATAAGGGTTACAGCCAAAAGCCCCAACGGCCAGAGTGCAAACAAAGCTCATCTTGTAGCATTTGTTATAAGCTTTCGGAAAATCATACCCTTCAAAATTCCCTCTGGGGGGGGAGCAGGGGTTATTGGTGGCTCAAGGTCTAGAGAGTCTGTAAAAATAATGTAGCGCCAATAGCCATTTTCAACGATGTGCTCGAGCGCAAGGTCAATAGCCTTGAGCTCGGCAGAGAAAATGGACGAGTTATCGGGCAAACGATACTGATATTTGAAGCCATCTAAAATGGCAGCAGAAGCAACTTTTTCTTCGCTTTTAGAACCATCGGTATAAATTTGTAAATGAAGCATGTGTTTTTCTTGTACTTCAAGGAATTTATTTTTAAATACTAAAGGATCAGTTTCCGACTTTTTCGTTGAAGCAAGATCATAAATAAAGGTGGGATTTTTACACGTCCACAAAGGTACGTTTGGAACTTTATGTTCCGCCACGTCATCTAGATCGAAATCTAGAGAGTTTACATCTGCCTTACAACGTAAACTGAAAGGAGGTATAACTGATTCCTTCTTATTGAATTCCTCTTCATAAAGAGGTTCAAAAACAACGTCATGTGTAGGATTATCTGGATTAGATTTAAGTTTTAAATAATAATCCATTGACAATTTCTTTCTACGTAAGTTCAAAGATGGCTCATTTGCTTCAGCATAGACACTATTAATTGGCGATGTTTTAAATGCGCCCAGCGCAATACGTAAACCTTGATTATGAATAGAATCAAGCTTGCGCAAGTATGATTGACGGGCAGATCCATAAACAACACGACCATAATCTAATTTAGATCTTACTAGAGATCTATAAAGACGTAATAAAACTTTTTTGTCTGCTCCCCAGTCCATACTGGAGACGACACGTAAAAGATTAAGAGCTTTCTTACATTTATTGCTCAGATATTCAATGTGCGGGATGAACGATAATTTAGAGTCAAATAAAAGACCCAGAAATTTAAATTCTGGCACAACTTCAATTCGGATCCCGTCCAAAGTGAGTTCTGGATCGGGATGGAGTTTTCTGGATCTACAGAAATGCATACATTTTGTCTTGGTTTTAGAAAATTTAAAACCATTTTCATTCGACCATTTACTCAGGTTATTCAAAACCTGCTGTAACTGTCGTTCGATGGTATGCATATGTTTCGAACGATAACAAATACAAAGTCGTCAACGTAAAGGAAATATTCAATACCAGGGCAAGTTGCCTTAATTATATTGTTGATTTTAACACTAAAAAGTGTAACAGAAAGAATAGAGCCCTGGGGTACACCCATCTCCTGTTCATGAGGATCAGAGAGCGTATCTCCAACCCGGACTCTGAATTGCCGTTCATCCAAAAATGCAGAAATGAAATAAGCAAGGCGACCTCGTATACCGAAATCATGGAGGTCATTCATGATTCCATACTTCCATGTGGTGTCATATGCACTCTCGAGATCAAAAAAGACTGAAACAACGTGTTCTTTTTTAATAAAAGCGTCTCGTATAAATGTCTCGAAACGAACTAAATGGTCTAGAGTGCTTCTTTGTTTACGAAAGCCACTTTGGGCTGAAGTAATAAGCTTGTTCTTTTCAAGGAACCATACAAGACGGTCATTGACCATTCTTTCCATGGTCTTACAAACACAACTTGTTAAGGCTATGGGCCGGTAATTAGAAGGATTATCTGAATCTTTACCAGGTTTGGGTACTGGAATGACAATAGCTTCCCGCCAAGAGGCTGGAAGTATTCCCGTTTTCCAAACACTGTTAAAGATATCGAGTAAACACTGGAGGGATTGGTGCGGTAAATGCTTCAAGAACTGGTAGTGGATGTCATCACATCCAAATGCAGTATCATGGCATTTCTTAAGGGCTGTTTTTAGCTCCTTCAGAGTAAATTCTTTATTATAATGCTCTGTATTTTGGGATTTAAAATTCAAGTTAACTTTTTCTTTTTGTTCTTGATGTTTTTGAAATTCAGGTGAATAATTAGAAGAGGAGGATTTTTTGGCGAAAGTATCTGCTAAAACATTTGCTATATCAGGCTTAGATGAAACAACGCCGTTATCAGTATTCAAATGCCCAACACTGAGCGAAGAGTTCTTGCCACTAATTTTCCGCACCATATCCCAAGTCTTTTTGACAGACGATCTAGAATTTAATCTAGATACATACTGTCTCCAAGACGTACGTTTACTGCGTTTAATAGTGCGCCGTGCTCTCGCACGTGCAACTTTAAACTTTATAAGATTTTCCTTAGTCGGCCTTAGATCAAACTCTCTAAGAACCGACTTTTGCTTTGCTATAGCCTTCTTGCAATCATCATTAAACCACGGCTTATTTGGATGTTTAGGATTTTTCGATGTCCTCGGAATTGCCTTTTCTGCAGATGCATAGAATAAACCATCAAATATGACCTCTGCAGTTTTCGGTACGCCAACAGCCTATTTGGTCGTCATAATCTAATTATAGCACATCATTTGAATTATCGAATCAAAACCATTCAGTTTTATCTTGTGTGATCATTACGTATACATTACGTCGCTTCTATTTTTGGCTGAAGCCGGTAACATTTGAATTATCGAATCAAAATCATTCAGTTTGATCTTGTTTGATTACGTATACATTACGTCGCTTCTATTTTTGGCCGAAGCCGGTAATTTGAAGCGTCAGCCAATGAAAGTTTGTATCAGCTTTTTAAATTGTTTTGCTGTGTATCGCCAACGATTGGATACTGAAATGCCGCCAAGGTCCCGAGATTAGACGTGAAATGACCCCGCGAGAACAGAGCTCATTCTATCGAAATGGAATGTAGAGATAATGTGCTCTGTTCATAAGAGAGTAGGCAAATCGTGGTGTTTTATTCTATCAGACGAAAAAAATCCACGTAGAGCTCAAGATATTGCATTTAATAATAATCTAGGTCCCACAAAATGTAAGACAAAGGCTAGACCTTGATGAAAAACTAAATTTTATGACATTTAAAAATGTGCATGACCAAATCACAGAGGAAGAAAGTGGTGGGTGGGGTAAATAATTTTTTTGTTTACATAACGTTTGGCCATTATACTTATTCAATAAACTGAACTTTATGAATCAGAACATTAAACGGGTCAATGACAAAACATGCACAAACAATTCAGTAAAGTTTTGTTTTGATTGGTTTATATTTGTAGCTATTATAGTGAAAGAAAAGTAAAAAAAAAAAGGCAATTTCCCATTCTAAGCCTATATTAACTTTAGATGTGTGATTCCGATCAATAAAAAATGCACATATGCAAGATCAGATGATGCAAGCTTCTATAGTCATCAACATAAGTTTTCTTTTTATTAGTCAATATGCGTGGCTGTTACACTGAAAAATGCTGAAATGCAATTTTGTAAAATTTCAAGAGCAAATTATTCTAAATGTTTGATTTTGATCAAGCTAACAATCGCCCTTACGCAAGCTTCCCGTGTCTTATAAGTTTCGTCTGAATTGGTAAATATTTGTGGTTCGAAAATGCAATTTTGTCAAATTCAATGGCACATAACTCTAGCTGTGATGTTCCAATTAAGCTAAAGAATCACATGTTTGAAAGATCTTAAAGTGAAGTTTTATATAATTGACCAATATTTGTGGCTAAAATAAAGCCGTATATGCAATTTTGTCTAAACCAAGGCACATAACTCTGAATGCTTGATTCCACTCAAGCTAAAAATCGCTCTAAGCGAGATCCCACGGTCACCATTATTTTTGCCAAACTTCGTCTTAATTAGTCAATAGTGTTGGCTGTTATAGTAACAACAAGACCGAACAGTGAATTTAGTCAAAATCAAGGGTTTATAACTCAGGATGTTACGTTTCGATCAAGCTAAAAATCACACTGATGCAAGATCTTATAGTACCCAAATTTCTGTCCAAAATTTCGGTCAATTCATCCATAAATTTTGTGGATATAAGAGGCAACAGAAAGTTTAGACCTGTTATTTTGATAAATTCAAGGGCACATAACTCCGACTGTTTGTGTCCGATCAAGCTAAATAGAATCACATATATAAAGTCTTAGAGTCAACAACATTTTGTTTAAGTTTTGTCATAATTGATCAATATTTGTGGTAATTATAGATAAAAAAATGGTTGAAAAGGAAATTTTGTCCAATTCCAGGGCCCATAACTATGTATGTAAGACTCCGACCAAGCAAATATTCCACTTATGCAAGGTCTTATAGTCACAAATGTTTTGTCCAAGTTTTGTTTCAATTGGTCAATATTTATGGCTGAAAGAGGGAAAATAAAGTCAAAAATGGAAATTTTGTCGCACATAACTCTAGACATGAAATTGCAATTGATCAAAAAGATTATCTTAAGCAAAGTCCTACAGTCACCAACATTTTGTAAAAAGGTTTGCTATAATTGGTCAACTTTTGTTGCTATTATGGCGAAGATAGAGTGAAAAACGGTAGTTTTTGACAATTTCGAGGGCACATAACTCAAGATATGAGATTCAGATCAAGCTGAAAGATACATCCATGCAAGGTCTTGTCATGACCAATGTTTTATCAAGGTTTTGTCAAGACATTTTCAAAATTTGTAGAGGATATAGTGAACAAAAAGACAAAACACTTATTTTTTACATTCAAGGGCAGATAACTCAGGATTTTCTGCTTCAACCAATCAACAAATATGTAATATGGGGAGATCAGATACGGACAACATATCATAAAAGTTTCCATTGATGTGATAATTAGGTGAACACGAAATTATATGGGGACACTAAAGAAGAACGCGTTAAATAAAAACATAACTTTTATGACGTTATATATACTCGGCAAAACTGCTAACGTATCACTCAGATCTTTGTTAATATTTTTTAACGAATCTATGGAATACCTTCAAAATTTGCACATGCTGACTACCACCATTTGATAAGATATCTATGAAATTTCATAGTACATGTTACAGTATCTTGTAAAATATTGAACTTTTAATAAGGACACCCTTAATTCTAAAATTCATAAAGTCTGAAATTTGATTAAAATGGAAGATTCATGCATAACTTTCAAACCTTTTGTATTGGCTGAAAGAGTTTCTGCTTATACAAGTTACCCTTAAAAAAAACAAACCGACGGCTTTAACATTTTTATGGGCGCGTAATGTATTCCCACAGAGGCATTGTTACATCACTAGTGCCGTTGGTGTCATTGATGGCGTCGACGGCGACGTAGGTAACATAGACAAAAACGTATCGGTCTATATCTTATGAACTGTATAAGATACAGTCTTGATATTTCACACGTAGAGAGGCCCCAAAAAGACCTTTCTTCTGACACTATAAAATTTGACCTTGTGACCTTGACCTTGAAAAATTGACATTTTCTTTCAAAAAGGTGCGTCTATGCGAGCTACGTTGTCCAGGAACAGCCCTTGTTATGTTAGATAGAAAATTGATTTTTTCAGACTTTAATTTCACAATAAACCAGCTTTCAAAATCAATTCAAACAAAAATGATTAAAAAAGATCACAAGTTACAGAAGCCGAAAAACTGTTTTGGTCTCTTTTGGTATGACGCGGTCACATAAGAAAGAAAACTTAGAAATAGTCTTATGAATGTGTGCAGAAACTTGTGGGATAAACATTTGCCAAATTATAAATCTAAATCTTTGACAATAAAGAAGTTATGCAATTTTAAAAAGTGATGCGTTAGCTCTTTCGCTGAGTATATAAAGTTCATTTTAAGGCCCACTGCTGTCCATCAAACTTTTTTGGTGATGTCTACTTATCCTTTTTACGAATCCATTTGATTTCAACCTCTTTCACTTACATCAAACAGAATTACACAACACACCGTACTATAACTATTTCCCATCTATAATTCTTATTTAATTGAGAGCAGTCTAGAAATATTCAACTTGTTAAAAAGTTAATCGACCGGTACAACATACAAACACATTTTGAAACTCTAAACATATTACCAAACAACAAATTTTGGAGTCAAAGATGTTGCATGGGCAGATCTAGAGGGGGGTCGGGGGGTAAATTTTGACTTTATAAATTTAGTGTATCGTTACATATTTACTACATTTTAAGCCATAATTTGAGTTTGGACACCCCCCACCCCCTGGAAACAAATCTTGGGCTTGGACCACCCCCTGGAAAAAATTCCTGGATCCGCAGACGACAATTATATCAAGTTAAGAAAATTTGAAGTCTGTTTGTCTTCTTTGTAGAACACATTGTGGGAAATGAAGAAATTGCTTGTAAAGTCATTATCTTGTTGTTAGTCAAAAAGAGTCTCTGTGTGGTAATTGGTTAATTTTGATAAATCCAGATAAATTAATTGGAGAAGGGTTTCATAATCATGCCATGTTGAATAGAATTAACATTTTTATTGTGACAGCTAGTTACCCTCACTATGTATCCCTAGCTTTACAGTTACAATGATAAATCAATATCTTTCAATATTTAACACACATTTTTTTGCATCCAGTAATAAAAACAAGAGGACCATGATGGTCCTTGATCGCTCACCTGCACCTAGATAGAATGAAAGTCGTAAGGTTGTCAAGTTCAAGAGCACAAAATTTAAGATGCGAGATGTTTATCAAGCTGAAAACTGCTTTCATAATCTTGAATGATCAATATTTGTAGCTGTTACAGTAAAAACAAAGTGGAAGAAAACAACAATTTTGTCACAGTCAAGGGCACATAACTCATGTCCAAGTTTTTTTATTGGTTAATATTTATTGCTGTTTGAGAGAAAACAAAGTCGAAAGTGGCAATTTTGTAGCCATCAAGGGCGCACAACTCTGGGTTTTTTTAGTCCGATCAATCAAACAAATTAAAACAATCAAGATCTTATGGTCACCAACATTGTGACCAAGTTGTGTCTTGATTGGTCCATATTTGTGTTTGCTAGAAAGAAAATAAAGTCGAAAACAGTAATTTTGTTAAATTCAAGGGCCAATAACTCTTGTTTTTCTAATCAAATCAAGCTGAAAATTTAATTCATCAAGGACCTTATGGTCACCAACATTGTGGCCAAGTTTTGCCTTGATTAGTCAATAAATGTAGATGCTACAGTGTAAACAAAGTCGAAAACAGCAATTTTGTCAAATTCAAGGGCACATAATTCCAGACTTCCTGCTCCTATCACACTGAAAATCAAATTCATCCAAGATCTTATAGTTACCAACATTGTGGCAAAGTTTTGTCTTCATCGGTAAATATTTGTAGATGCTAGAGTGGTAACAAAGTCAAAACTAGCCATTTTTTATGTTCAAGGGCACATAACTCCGGACTTCAAAGTCCGATCTGACTCAAAATCGAACTCATACGAGAACTTATGGTCATACATAATTTGACCAAGTTTGGCTAATATTGGTCAATATTTGTAGATACTAGAGTGGTAACAAAGTCAAAACTAGCCTTTTTTGATGTTCAAGGGCACATAACTCCGGACTTCCAAGTCCGATCTGACTCAAAATCGAACTCATCCAAGAACTTATGGTCATACATGTTTTCACCAGGTTTGATTAAGATTGGTCAATATTTGTAGATACTAGAGTGGTAACAAAGTCAAAACTAGCCATTTTATGACGTTCAAGGGCACATAACTCCTGACTTCCTTGTCTGATCTGACTCAAAATAGGAAGTCTGATCTGACTCAAAATCGAACTCATCAGAGAACTTATAGTCATACATGTTTTGACCAAGTTTGGTCAAGATTGGTCAATATTTGTAGATACTAGAGTGGTAACAAAGTCAAAACTAGCCATTTTTGACGTTCAAGGGCACATAACTCTGGACTTCCTGGTCCGATCTGACTCAAAATCGAACTCATCCGAGAACTTATAGTCATACATGTTTTGACCAAGTTTGGTCAAGATTGGTCAATATTTGTGGATGCTAGAGTGGTAACAACAAATTGTGGACAGACGGACGGACGGACGGACGGACGGACAGACGGACGACGGACAAAAAGCGACCACAATAGCTCACCTTGAGCACTTCGTGCTCAGGTGAGCTAACAACATTAGATATTGATAAATAACATTCCATGTTAGTAAATATTCTTTGAAGATTCTCACCATTATCTTTTGATTTGAGGGTCCTGAATCAAAATTCATTCTTTATCTATAGCCAATAATAACCAATTCATCATTCTGCAAAATAAAAGAGACAAACATAGACAATGATAATCATTAAAAATGAATTTTGTGCAAAGACAGACTAGGTTTACCATAATGTTTTTATAAAATCTTGTAACTACAGCTTCAATTAAGCTGTAGTTGCGGGGTTTTAGAATTACATCAGCAAAATATAGAGGACAATAATTGACCCGGCAGAGTGACCTTAACTGTACACAAAAATGGAAAAGTTTATTGTCCAGTTTAGATGAGAATGGCCCGTCGTTAATTTACGTAAAAGCGTGCACTGTACCCGTTATACAACATTGTGCCGCCATGTGAAAATAAGACTTTATCTAATCTAGTCAAATAAGAATGGTAAGCTACCGTGGTCCATTTGGATCGAAATTTCCAGTAAAGCTAATCATTAAAATAGGCTAATCTCCAGAAAGGAATATCTAAATACAGTTCACATCCTAGTAATACCGTACAGATTGCACAGGCTGACCAGAATCGGCATTTTGCATATTCAGTTCACCAATTATCATTTTAAGACGACGCGACAAATGTATGCACGTGCAATTACTGTTAAGTCGTTGAGTAATATGATTAGCTGTAAATAGCGAAGCATGCGAAGTGTTCGGCTAACCATTAAGGATTCCGTCATACCTATCACCCCTGGACGATAAGTCTGTTGACCTTTCCGCTTGGTCTGCTCTGCCGGGTCAAATCTCGCCGTCAATACTACTGTTTGACCAAAATTATGTCACTGTTTACTTGATAAAATTGAACCAGAACTCTATTCATCATTCTGAAAATAAAAAACATGAAGTGAAATGAAAGTAGATGTATAGCTACTTTTAAATTAATTAATTGATAATATCTGGTCATTGAGTTATGATAACTATAATTTTTCTGTGACACAGCCTCAATTTGACAAACAGAGAATGCAGTTCCTATAGGGATTATCACACAGAGTTCACATTATAAGTTTCATTGAATTTGGTCCATTGGTTGCTGAGATCTGGCTGTGGACGGACCAACAGATGGATGGATAGTTAGGCAACTATATGCTCTCCCAAAATTTTTCGGGGAGCATGAAAATTTTTTGGGCCGCATAAAAAGTATGGAAAACTAATTGATTGGCCTGAAAGACACACAGATATACTGCAAACCTGAAGTCCCTTCCAGCTTCAATGGTAGGAGATTAAAGTCATATTTAAGGGGGAATGCTCCAGTTTTTCGGAACACTCGGTCATTACTGTAGTAAATCAAACGTTTCGTACCAATATGTTTCGCTACCATAATTTCAATGATATAACACATCATTACAATTCACCATTTTCGACGATAAAAGTGTATTTATTATGCGAAACTGATTTCCTCAAGATGGAAATCGATTATTTAGAGCAAGACAGTCGTAAGTGTGTATGCAGTTACCACTGTTTTGCGTCATTTTATCAATGTGTAGCTGATTAAAATTGCTGTAATTCACTAATAAGTGCGCTGACCTATACATTTTCTTTTTGAATTATTACCAGGACATGTTGCTTAATACAACGAGGAAGTTTTATCAAATTCTATTATGTAGAACTTGAAATATTTCCAAAAATATGCAAATTTTGACATAAAACACTCCAGCTTCGATGATCAATCCGAACACGTGAGCATGCTGTTTTATACATTTATGCGTTTATAATATCACATATTTTGGGTTTTCCGTTCTTATCAAATGTAAGACATTACTTTAAATCCGTTTTTGGGACTAAACGATGAATATACAGCAATTTATTAGCATTTTAGTGAACTTGGACAGGTGCAAGAAATTGTACATTTTTTCGATGTAGGGGTATGTGATACGAATGCCTATAAAATTCAAACAAGATCGCTGACCCTCCATTTTTATTTTATTTTTCAATTGGTAATAACATGTAATTTCAACATACAAAATATAAATAAATTCTATTATTGGGAAAGAATTTAGGAAACTGGAGCATTCCCCCTTAAGAAGAAGTCATGACAAAATACTAACCATTGCCTGTGACATATGACCTTCTCTGACATTTTGGAAAGCAACATCGCTTCTTTGGTCGAAATCCAATAAAAATGGGTATCTATGGCAAACAGGGCAGTCTACTATGGTTCCAAAATCCGCCCCTAAGTTCAGCTGATTTAGCAATGCTTTTTTCAGCTTGCAGATCGAGTAAATTTCCCTCTAATGATATTCCCTGTTCGATTTTAGGTGGCCATGCACTGATCTATACAGCTGTTCTTTAAAAAGAATAACTTTTCCTCTGATAATTTGTCATATTTTCCACGCGATGCACCAAAATACAGTCACAATGAATCTTGAGTTGACAGGAGGCAGCCATTTTTGTTGACATTGGTTTCAAGGGAAGTAACTCCATTAGACTGGAATTAGACTGGAATTGTAGACTGGGATGCTCATTTTACTGTAATTTCGTCATCTTTCTAATTGAATTACTCTAATATCACTAATTTGCACAAAAAAGTACAAACACCAGATAAAACACCAAAATATCATCTTTCAACTTATGAAGCTTTAAATTGGATATCTGCTTGGGTTTTACAATTTTAGATCCACTGAAAAACACCACTTTTACTATATATTCTATGTAAAAGCAAATAAAAATCAAAATGTTTACCATTCCACCAATCCTTAAAGGATAGACTTTTTGAGCTATATAGCATTTATTTATGTCATAATCTATTGATTTTTTACAAAAATGATATTTTTGGTGATAGTGTATGTAGCACGAAATATGCCATTTTGCATGATTTTTACAGAGAGCTGTACTTAATACTTGCACAGCTGCATTTGGTTTTAATTGCTTTTGAGGTTTGTGATGAGTGTAACATGATTGAGTCATACATGCCATCTCCTTCCAAATCACTTGGATATTACCATTGTCTTCTTTCAAGTGACTTTTTGATGTCAAGTGAATAAGGCCCTCAAATATATCCATTATCACATGTTTCCTACAAACATTAAGTAGTTGCACTTGTACCTGATTGATTGAAAATCAATTTTAGCGCAAAGCTGGTTTAAAATGCTCTAAAATTGCAACACTTGAGCATGCAGTATGTCAAAAATGTACATCAAATTGTGCTAATGATAAACTGTAAACACATGCACAGAGGTATCCATTTTGTCCAGAAAATGACTGAAAATAACTAGTAACCAAACAATAAATAGGATAACACCTTTCATGAGAATGATACTCTCAGAAAGTTGTTTGAAACAGTTTAAGTAAGACAAAGACTGAAGTGGTATTTCTCATTTTCTCTTATGTATTGAGGTGTACACTTTAAAGTTCAAGTCATAACTTCAACCATTAACATTTTTAACATTTCAATTGTTGTCAAAGAAACTATTTCAAGCAGGACAAAATTTGATTATCTTTTTCTCTTCATCATGTTTGACAAATTCAGCATTTTAAGGATTCTATTAATACCATGTAAGTTCAACAGTCACATTTGAATTGTTTTTGTAAGGAATCCTAATAAATAGCTGATGGATCCGCCGGCTTTACGGGGAGAATGAGGCCGTTTAGCGCGAAAAAAGGTCAGGGAAAATGAATTTTGGTCAGGGAAAAGTCAGTGAAATGTCAGGGAATTTTATTCCAGATGAAGGGTGGGCACCCTGTAAAATACGTTAGATAAAATTACAATAAGAGCCTCATTTTGAGGTTCCGGCCTGAAAATATGTGCCTTTTTCTATTAACTAAATACATTCTTTTTATCATAATTCGATGGCCTTGGTTTACTGACGATGTTTTAGTACGTCTTACTGATGATAAAGCACTAACCCGCCCGGTTTCGCTTTAACTATTTTAATCATTCACAAACATGATCTTATTTTTAGATGTCTACTAGAAAGAGCTTGGTAAACAAGAGTTGTCCGCGGACAACGTACCTCGCCTATACGGGAGCTTGTCACAACTAGAAAAACCTGAAGGTCTTGAGTCGCTCCACAGGCCTGCATTTCTTGTGGTTTACTATAAAAAAATGACAAATTTATCTAATTGCTTAAAATTGATAATTATTACATTCTTATGGTTCTTAGAGCAGAAACAAAGTAAAATACAGCAATGTGGTCAAAGAAAAACTAGATTTCTCAAAACTTGTGGTTCTTAGAGCGAAATCAAAATAAAAAGAAGCAATCATATGGTCAAAGCGAAAAGAAGGTAAATAATTGACCAATATTTTGGGGATTTTTAGAGTGATGATAAAGTAGAAAACTGTAATTATGCCAAATTCAAGGGCACATAATTCAGTATGTGAGTTTATAATCAAACTGAAAATTAAACTCGTGCAAGATCTTATGGTCAGCATCATTCTGTCCAAATTTTATCATTATTAGTCTATAATCGTGGCTGCAAAGTGAAAAAAGTGTCGAATACTGAAATTTTGTCATTTTCAAGGGCACATAACTCAGATTGTAGCTATGCAATCATCCTGAAAATTACACATAAGCAAGATCTTGTTGTCAACTAGATTCTGTCCAAAAATCTTCTTGATTGGTTTACAATTATGGTTGTTAGAGTGAAAACAAAGTCGAAAATGGCAATTTTGTCAAATTCAAGGGCACATAACTCTAGATGTAAAATTCCGATTAACCTGAAAATTACACACAGGCAGGATATTATGCTGATATATATTCTGTCCAAGTTTTGTCTTGATTGGTAAATATTTGTAGATTTTAGAGTAAAAATAAAGTCAAAATCAGCTATTTTTGACATTCAAGGGCAGATAACTCAGGTGATTCTGGTTCAATCCAAATTCTTTGAAGAAATCTGGGAGAGGGTCACCCAAGGATCATTCCTGTGAAGTTTGGTTGAAATCCATCTAGTAGTTTCTGAGAAGATTTTTAAAGAAAAAGTTTACGGACGCACGCACGCACGGACGCACGACGGACACATCGCCATGACAATAGCCCGCTGGCCTGAAAGGCCAGTGGAGCTAAAAACAGCAACTTTTTTAAAAGTGGGTCAAACTCCAAGATCAAGGGTAATGGTCCCGAAAAGAATGAATGAATAGAGTTTTAAAGCCCGTCGACTACTACGGTCATATTGAGATGTATCGATGTATGAAATATCAAGGCTGTATCTTTAATAGTGCCTGAGATATAGGCCAGGTTAAAGTTCTTCAAAAGTATGTCAAACTCCAAGGTCAAGTTTGAGTTTATTGGGGTTTTACGCCGTTTTCAACTACCAGGGTCATATCGCGGCGGCTGGAGCACCTAACCGTGGGTTCCTGGTATTTCTCGCACCAGTACAACCACAATATCCAAACCGAGCCTCCAGCTGCTCTCTCACATAGATGATTCACACCCATTGGTGAGAGACAAATGACTTTTGTCAAATGTCAGAATGGATACTGGCCGAGCCGGGGTTCGAACTCGAGACCCCTGGATTGACAGACTCCGACGTAACCGACTGAGCTATCAGGGCTCGGCTCCAAGGTCAAGGTCACTAGGTCAAAGATCATGGTCCCAAATGAAATGTCTTGTCGAGATGTATCTATGTATGAAATATCAAGGCTGCATCTCTAATAGTGCCCGAGATATAGACCAGGTTAAAGTTTTTCAAGTGAAGACGCGACGGGGCGGGACGCGACGCCGACATTAGGGCTGTGACATTAGCTCCCCTGACATAAAGTCCCGGCTCGCTAAAAATGGAAAGAATGACGATGATTTCTCTGTGTCAAAAAAGTGAGAAAACTGCATATCTGACAGACGAATACTTGCCTCTTAAGGTAGATTACTCGTAATGTGGCCATTTTGGGATTCATAAAACATTGGATTTTTTCGTGCGTCGTCGTTAAAACTTGTTTTAGAGTTTGGGCCTTTGTTTCACTTTTGAGGACAATGTGTTTTTAGAGTAAGCATGCATATTTCAAGAAATGTGCCAGATAGCTGCATAATTTCAAGCACATTGCCAAAACATATGCACAAAAGCACCAATACCTTCAGGATATTTAAACGAAAGGATCACTTTTTATGCTCCCCGAAGGGAGAGCATATAGTCGCCGCTTTGTCTGTCCGTCCGTCATTCCGTCCGTCCGTCCGTCCGAAGCGATTTCTCCATAACCCTTGGGCCAAATCAAATGAAACTTACCATGTGAACTTCCTATGACAAAATGCCAATGTACTTTTCCCGGTTTTTGGATTTGAGGCCTCGTCGTGGGAAAAAAGGACTTAGGGTTAAATACAGTTTTTCTCTAATTTATCCTAGTCTAATAGTCAGAATTTGATGAAATTTCATATTTGAGTAGCAAATCAGATGCCCTTGACAATAAACTGTTTAAAATTTGTGTATACAAAATATGTCATGGAAAAAGGGGGCTTAACATTTGTTAGCTTTATATTAGCTCTGCATGGCATAAATTTATTGTGACAATGCCTTATTCGGGGAGCATTGTCCGTCTCTGACGGCTCTTCTTTTAAAAGCAGTCTTCCTGTTCATGATACTGCATTTCTTTGAGCAATAGTCTCTACAATGTCACTGGTGTTGAACTCGGCCAAAGCGGGGGACGTGTTTTCGCTACAACAAGGTGTGTGTGTTTTTAGGTTATTTATCCTCGGTTGCCGGTTGCCCATATGACCGAGTAGTAGACTGGACGTGCCCAGGAAGGAACTCCCTTTTTTGACCTGTTTCCAGCTTTGAATGGTGGAGGAAGACCCCAAGTGAGCACCAAGGTAGAACCACCGACGTTCCGCAAGCCAGCTGGATAGCTTCCTCACATGAAAGTTCATACGTCCCTGGCGGGATTCGAACCCACAGTGGTGAAGGGCAAGTGATCCTGAGTCAGCGACTCTAACCACTCGGCCACGGACGCCCCCTTACAACAAGATACAGGTATTTTGCGTTTAAATGTGAGTTCAAAGATATCTGATTTGATAGTTTTACTAATAACAATAAATTTGTTCTAAAAATAGACAGGGTTTACCGATATGTATTGACAAACCGTCTATGTTGTTATAAAATCTCGTAACTACGGCTTTATCGAAGCCGTAGTTACGATATTTTATAACAACACCGACGGAATACTATGATCGCGAAAAAAAACGCCCCACGCTTTGGCCGAGTTCACCACCAGTGACAATGTGTCCATCCGAGAAATGAGCAAGGTGCTGGAAAAAGGTTCCTTATAACATTTGAGATAGCCATGTACCACGATAAGCCCGTGCCTTAGTGCAGTCTGGCCGGGATCCATTCGGCTGTATTAAAGAGTGAAAGCTGGGTATTGTTTGAATCTTGATGCAAAATAATTCACGATCACGTGAGAAAAAATATTTTGAAACTCTAAAAACGAGTTTTGGTCGAAAATGTCGTTTTACTCACCTGGGCGAAATTTTCAAAAGCGAGCTAAACCGGAAGTGACGTATTTCGTGTGACGATCTTCTTTGTTTACAGTTGCAAAACAAGAGGACCATGATGGTCCTAAATCGCTCACCTGAATCAAGATGACAAGAGTGATAATGGCAATTTTGTCAAATTCAAAGGCATGAAACTTATAAGGACTTTCTGTTTGGAAACAATTAAGAAATAATTTTGTTCCAATCGATCCTGTAAGGTTGGGTATGAATTAGCACAATTGTTGAGTTAGTTAATTTTCAACAATTATTTCATGATTTCGCAATATACAACATAGGGCCAATTTTCAAAGCATACTGATCTGTTAGAGATTGATCATTTATGATAGGCTCAATTAACAAGATTTTGTCTGTGATTGATAGAATTTAGTGAAAGATTACAATCTGATAAGCTAAAGCTAATCCCTTATTTGTTTACATAAGATAAACATGGGGCCAGCCTGAGAGCAACAGATAAGGGAAATAGAAAATTGGCCCAATGTTTTATTTGAAAAGAATTTTCTTATGATTTCTCTAAGTCTGATAAGCCCTTCCTCCCTGCCATGTCCACATTTTTTGACCAATGGAAAAATTTGTGAACACATTTTGAAAAGAGTAACTCAAGGAACATTCCAGTAAAGTCTGGTTCAATTGGGCACAATGGTTGATTTTTAAAGAATTTTCTTATGATTTCTTTAAGTCCGATAAGCCCCTTCCTCCCTGCCACACCCACATTTTTTGACGAATCAAAAATCCGCGAAAAAGTTTTGAGAAGGGTCACTCAAGGAACCTTCCAGCAAAGTCTGCTTCAATTGGGCACAATGGTTGATTTTTAAAGAATTTTCTTATGATTTCTCTAAGTCTAATAAACCCCTTTCTCCCTGCCACAGTCACAGTTTTTTTACAAATGAAAAAAGAAACTGTGAACAAATCTTGAAAAGAGAGACTCAAAGAACATTCCTGCAAAGTCTGCTTAAAATTTGTCCATTGGTTGATTTTTAAAGAATTTTCTTATGATTTCTCCAAGTCTGATAAGCCCCTTTCTCCCTGCCAAGGCCACAATTTTTTACAAATAAAAAGATTTGTGGTCAAATTTTGAAAAGAATGACTCAAGGCACATTCCTGCAAGGTCTGGTTCAAATTGGCCCAATGGTTGATTTTTAAAGAATTTTCTTATGATTTCTCTAAGTCTAATAAGCCCCTTTATCCCTGCCACGGCCATGTTTTTTTTTTTCAAATGTAAAATTTCTGAACAAATTTTGAAAAGAATGACTTAAGGCACATTCCTGCCAAGTATGGTTCAAATTGGCCCAATGGTTGATTTTTAAAGAATTTTCTTCTGATTTCTCCAAGTCTGATAAGCCCCTTTTTCCCTGCCACGGCCACAATTTTTGACAAATGAAAAAATGTGTGAACAAATTTTGACAAGAATGACTCGAGGCACATTCCTGCAAAGTATGGTTCAAATTGGCCCAATGGTTGATTTTTAAAGAATTTTCTAATGATTTCTCTAAGTCTAATAAGCCCCTTTCTCCCTGCCACGGCCATTTTTTGACAAATATAAAAATTTGTGAACAAATTTTGAAAAGAGTGACTCAAGGAATATTCCTGCCGAGTTTGGTTCAATTGGGCCCAATGGTTGATTTTTAAAGAATTTTCTTATGATTTCTAGTCTGATAAGCCCCTTTCTGCCTGCCACGCCCACATTTTTTGACAAATCAAAAATTCACGAACAAGTTTTGAAAAGTATCACACAAGGAACATTCCTGCCAAGTTTGGTCCAATGGTTTAGGAGGAGAAGATGTTGAAAGAAATTGTGAACGGACGGACGGACGGACGGACAGATGGACGGACGGACGGACAGACGGACGGACGACGGACAAAAAGCGACCACAATAGCTCACCTTGAGCACTTCGTGCTCAGGTGAGCTAAAAATAATTAATTCCACAAACTTCAATAATACAGATACTTAGGGAAATCGTGTGAGGAATCGATTTATTGGGTTATATTTAATTATTTTTGTTATTATCGTGTCATCCTTTTAAGTAAACGTATCAATAATTTGAATGGTAACCGGTTTTCGCGACCATAAACTCGAAACCGGAGCGTCCGAGAACGGGGAAATATTGTGTGGCGTTTAGGTGTAAATCGACACACATGGACGATTTGTCGATGCACGAGTTTCCGAGGGATGAGAACGTACGTCGACAGTGGATAAAATGTGTAAAAACAAAACAGAAAGACTTTACCAAACCTTCTCGTCAATCGGTGCTATGTGAAAAGCATTTCCCACCGAGAAGTTACCCGATTGAATATGATATTAAAAAAAATCAATGAACACCCCCGTAAGACGAACGGTTTTATTGCCAGAGGCTGCCCCAACGATACACACTTGTATACAAGAGGAAGATGCAGGAATGCCTGGACCTTCCATTTTGACATCGACTCCACTGCATGGGCAATCATTGTCTAAACCCAAAAAGCTGAGATCTGAATAAAGGAAGAGGGAATGCACAAGGGTAAATAGACTAAGTTCTTTTTATAAAATTGTCATTTTTTCACGGCTGAAGCAATGATATATTGTATACCATGCAGTGGTGGATCCAGATGGGGTTCGGGGGTTCAAACGAACCCCCTCTGAAGCCTGGTTATTTCATTTTCATGCCGAAATTAAGTCCAAATTGTGTGATACTAGTAAAACGACCCCCCCTTTTTGGGTAAAAACGAACCCCTTTTATAGAAATCCTGGATCCGTCGCTGCCATACTTGTTAAGTTTGTATGTGCAGGGTTGTCAATCCCAGTGTGCTCGAATTCCGGCTAGTCAGTATCCTTTGTGACATAAGGGTCTCCGCTTTATGCATCAAATGATTTACATTTTGGATTGTACATATTTTTGTGTTTTTTGCACTGAACGAAATACAGTCTGGAACTCATGATTAATTACATCATTCATGCAAATGCTTTTTGTTTCTAAGAATGTTGAATATGGTTCCAAATAGTTAAGTAAGCTTTAGTTTGATGATGACTAGCGCAATGTTTAGATACACATTTTCTCTTTCTAGGTACTCTTTGATTATTCAAATGCGGCCACAGCATCAACCTCAACCTCAACCGTGACAAATGAAGGGCATGAAAATGAAAGTTCATTAGAACAGCTCGAGCAGGTACATTTGTTAAATAAAAAGAGTCAGAATTTGAAACGAAATCATTGTAGTTATGGTCTTTGCTATATAAAGACAACACAGAGTTGAATCATTATGTTTTCTATAAGCTTAGTCATTATCAATATTGAATTTTGAGTAACTTTAAAGTACAACATAGGACAAAGGATACATCTGTTTGTCTGCAATGAAACACTTAAAATCCATTACAAGAAGTTAGCTTTTGATACGTGTTGATCTTAATATTGTTATTTGTTAACATGTATGAAAATACATGTATAATAAATTTAGAATACGCCATGAAATGCATTTTCTTCTTGTTGTTTTAGGCATCTTCCCCACAGAGGAAGACAGTTGGGCTTCAATTCAGTGGTAAAAAATATATTCGGAGGTCGGTTAGAGTTCAGCCAAGACCCAGTACAATTGAGAAGGGTAAGTATTAATTTTAGTGTATTAATTTATAACAGAAAATATCTGACTGACCATGACATTGTCGCTATCTTTGTGATGACAGAAATAGGTAGAAATGAGATTGAAGATCAGCCTGTTGTCAAATACAGTCAAATATGCATCCATGCTGCTCTCTTTAAGTAACTACAGGTCAAGAAGAAGCTATTAGAGAACAATATGGATCCTGATCAGACTATCAGACTGTGCGTATGCACAGGCTGATCTGGATCTATGTTGGGCTCAAAAGCCTTAAGGGACGTTTTTCCAGATCCTGGCTCATTAATGTCATTTGATCTCGGGAACACAACGTTCGGAGTGATGTAGACATTCAACAAACGGAGGATGATTCAGATTTCCACCCCGAATCGGAAAAAGACATAATTTCTGACAAATCAATTACTGGTTATTGGTAAGATTTTTAATTGTATGCTCTTACACATATTCTGTGATGAACATGATGAAAAGGGTGTTTCTTTCCTTATCTCGTGACAAGGACATTTATCTTGTACAATAATTGGTTCCCACAATTCAAGCTTTTATGGAGATGCCACAGACCTGTACAAAGTCACAATCCATAACTTTTAACCTGATACTGTTTACTCCTACATAAGTAATGTAAAATTTTGTAAGATGTTAAATGGAAACCAAGTTACATGCTCAATATGACAAACTTGATATTCAATATGTTCATATTTGATACAAAAGCATTTTCTGTACATGTGAATACTGTCATCAACATAGTTAATCCCTTTTCAGCCATACTTCATCAGAAATATATAGTGTTTGAGAGCAAGCTATTGGAATGGAATGAATGGAGTTTTAACCCTTTCCCAAACAGCAAAATGTTAGGGTGACCACTTCAAAAACTGCTACGAATGACAAAATGGATGTTATTAAAGATAGGCTTTGTATCAAAAATGGCATAGAAAATATTGAGACAAAAGGAGAAACTGCTGGTTATCAGCAGTTTCTTCTTTTGTTTCAATGTTTTCCCAAGCCTTTTCTATTAGGGACGTCAAAACCAGGTCTTGTTTGGGAAAGGGTTAAGGCCCGTCGACAACTAAGGTCATATTGGGCGCACTCACGTTACCTCACTACAAGATGTATTAGGATATGTATTAGTTACATAAACATCTAGAGGGGATATGGTACAAACACGATATTCTATATAACAGATCAGATATGAGATAAAATTTTAAGCAAAATAACAACACACTATGAATAATCCGACGTGAGCACGAAAGGACATGGGCTCCCCCCAGATCAGAGGATACCCGTGTCAGAGTCCACCCGACCGGAAATCCACAGATCATCTAAATAAATCAAACTGAAATTAGCCAGATAGAAATATCATATAGAGCATAAAATAACAATACATCATGAATAATCCGACGTGAGCACGAAAGGACATAGGCTTCTCCGAGATCAGAAAACACCCATGTCCGAGTCCTACCGACCGGAAGAAGATATAAAAACCAATGCACCTCGCCGAATAATCCGACGTGAGCACGAATGGACATGGGCTCCTCCCAGATCAGAGGTCACCAAAATCCGAGTCCACCCGGAAAATTCATAGGGCATATAACCTATTAGAAATAACTGAAGTAAAACAGATTAAAAATCATACGAAATATTGTATAACAACGAATAATTCAAAGTTGAATAATTATGATAGTTTGGCTTCTCGTATTCTAGGACGTCGACCAGCAGAATCACTTTCAGTCTTCTAACTCTTCTCGTGATTTTCTAATGTGGTATAAGTCTGGGTGTGACAATTCCTTTGATATAATTGTAACGACTTGCGAAATGCGGCTTCGTTACCATGATCGCAAAACAAAGAAAGAAACGTGTGTATTTACGTAGAACTCTAGGTACAGTCTATCCCTAAACAATACGGAACTAATATCATAGTTCATTGGCCTGCATATAGAAACTTCCGACGAACTAAAGAAATCGCTAGAAGTTAATGATTTCATTTATCATTTGTAAGTGACTAAGTAAAAGAAACATAAAATCAGAGTTTAACCGCATACACATCAACTTTTAAAGCTGCTGTTGGAACAGACTAAAACATAAGTGGAAGGACCTAATTACAGAGATTCCTTTATTTGTTTTTGAGGAAACTTTCCATTTTGTAAATGAATTGGGTATATACAAGCTAAATACTGAACATGACAACATTTTTACATATGTGTGGATTCTTCTAAACTGAAATATTCCATTCCAGTCTAAACTAGAAGACATGAAGGTCTTGAGTCGCTCCACAGGCCAGAAGTTTTTGAAATCTTTACAACACAGTTTTGACTTTGGTAATTGATTCACATATTAGACTTAAAACAAGGGAGATAACTTAATGAGCAAATATATTGGACTTATTGCCATCCTTGATATTGATATATTCTGACAGTGATCTCCTTCAGTCAAACAAATACTGTGATTTTGTAAAATTCAAAGTGCAGATAATCAATTCTACACTTTCCAGTCCAGTCAGATATCCGAGATCTTATGGTCAGCAATACTGTGTCCATGTTTTATCTTGATCAGTCTATATTTTACGTTGTTGGAGTGAAAACAACATCGAAAATAGTAATTTTGTTAAAATTAAGGGCATATAACTCGGGATTTTCTTGTCCAATCCGGCTGAATATTACACTTATGCAAGTTCTTGTTGTCAGAAAGATTTCTTTAATGTTTTGTAATTATTAGTTAATGTTTATGGCTTTTAGAGAAAATAGTAGGAACGAAAATGGCAATTTTGTAAATTTCAAGGGCACATAATTCAAGACGAAAAATTCAAATCTAGATGAAAATTACACTCTGGCAAAATCTTATAGTCATAAACATTCTGTCTAAGATTTGTCTTGATTGGTCAATATTTGTCGTTGCTAGCGTGAAAACAAAGCCAAAACGGCCATTTTAATCATACAAGGGCAGATAACACCATATTCTAAGGTCCAATCAGAATTCTTTTAAGGAATCTGATAGATGGTCGCCCAACGGTCATTCATGTGGAGTTTGGTTGAAATTCACCGAGTAGTTTCCGAGGAGAAGAGTTTTAAAGAAAAAAGTTGACGACCGGACAGACGCACGCACGACGGACATATCGCCATGATAATAGCCCGTAGAGCTAAAAACAAATCGGTGTTGTTTCCCCTCGTTAAAGTGTACATGTAATTAGATTTCGGACATGTTGTCTTCAGTAGAAACTCTATAAACATTCCCGACAAACTATTTCAATGAGACAGTAGACACAAATATGATTTACGAAAAGTGAGTGGAGCTAGGTGTTGAACCAATTGAAGATTTGAGCTATCCGAACAGATCTTTGTCCAAATGCATTTCATTTACCGACAATCATCACAGGAACCATCATTTGGTGAAACAAAATTGTAGTTTTGGAATTTTTTTTCATTCGATGTGCCCAAAGAGTTTAATACATCATTTTTCAATACAAACTTGACTAACAAAAAACATGCATCCACATCTCTTATTTTCTTTGTTTTTCTCTAACATTTAGCAATCAGGACAAAGTTTGGGGTTAACATAAAAGGAAATTCATGCCTGAGGAGAGACTAAAGCCTTCGATGGCCTATAGTATAATTTATATTTGCATTTTTCTAGATGATGTCTGTAAGTACATTTGAACAAAGCAAAACTTCGAAGCCGTACACTTCACCTCTGAAAGTTAGAGTATGTGGAGTAGGTGTGACTAACAAGTACACTACAGAGAGGGGGAGGAAAAGGGAAACACTATAATTGGCTAAGCAGATGGTGCTGATACAATCAAAGCAATCGTTTATGATGAAAAACACCTTAGGAACTGCAGGGAGGACAGCTGTATCATGATAATGAACTATATATTCAAGTCGGATACCTCGCCCACGGTGGAAATAACCAACAAATCAAGAGTAACGATGACATCTGATGTACAGGTTACCGAAGAAAGAAGGAGACAGCACTCATTGCCAACCCTTCTCCAGCAGAGTCCATACACATAAAGATAGCCAAGGCTTCTCCAGTGAAATCGCTGCTATCAGCTGAAAGAAAAGTTATTTCTATAAGTATTTCTTATTTTAAAATCTATTTATAGCTCCGTTAGTCTAATGCAGGAAAACGATGGAATGAATGAATGAATGAATGAATGGAGTTTTAAGGCCCGTGGACTGCTAAAGTCATATTGGGCGCACTCACCTTACCTCACTACAAGATGTATTGGGAATAGGACTTATCGTCTTGACGTCATCGATAATCCTTATCAAGATCACGTGATAACAACAGCGATAAAGTCGTACAATCACAAAGATTAGGGAACAAAACACAGTAACAATATGGCTGCAAGCAAACCGATTTTAGTGTGAAATTAACTGAGGATGACGTGCCGGGAGCTAAATTTAGATCGTCAAACTTGAATGAACATTCAATGATTGAATTGAAATGATGGTTAGCTTGTCGAGCTTTGTCCACAACTGGAAATAAAGAGCAACTTTTGGAGAGGTAAGGTCCGATCGCGATTCGCCATTTTGTACGTTCGGCGTTTTGTTTTTGTTTTGTCAACACGAAGTTTACACTTAAAGACACGATTGTTTGTGTGCAAACTGCCTGTGAAAACAATTTGTTTAACAATTTAATCTATAGAATTCCCGACAACGTAATAATTCATTCATGATGACCAAACATAAACCATTTACAAACTGTGATTCAGCCGACGGCCATTGTACTGAAAATGGCGACGGAGACTGTGCTACTCGTTTATCCTCTCAGTTCTTGTTCTGTTTCGTGTTTTTTAGATATCTATAAAAGCCAGCGGGTATCTAATATTTCTGTCACTTAAGATCTTCATCTTTCATTCGTTGAAAGAAAAAATATACATGATCTAACCAGACAGATAACATATTATCTGTCTCTGATCTAACCCTGTTCCAAACAGTCGCTAGTCAGCCTGGTTGATCCATTACGGTACCTTTCGGAAATGTTGTAAGAGAACATTGTGAAAGTCATCTTATTCTTTCACAATTATTTTTCCTTTACAATGAAAATCCGGTTTTCTTTTCATTTGAACTTTGAATTGTTGAGTGGTCTAAATAGAGAATTATTTGGATTCTAAAATTCTGTCAATTGGGAAAGGATTAAGGGTAGATTTAATCTTATATCATGAAGTGCAAAAATAATTATAACAAGAGGACCATGATGGTCCTATATCGCTCACCTGAACCAAAATGATATGAGCCACAATTTTGTTCAATTCAATTAATATTTACGACTTTAAGACTGAAAACGAACTTATGGTCAATAACGTTGTGAAATCGAACTCATCCGAGATCGTATGGTGCCCAACATTGTGAAAATCAAAATGATCAAAGATCTTATAATCCCCAACATTGTGTCCAAGTTTTGTCTTGATTGATCCATATTGTTAGATTCTAGAGTGTAAACGAGGTCTAAAAAAGGGGAAAATTGCAATTTTGTCAAATTCAAAGGCATGTAACTCTCAACTTTCTGAAAAAGATCAGACTGAAAATCTAACTCATTTAAGGTCTTGTGGTCTCCAACATTGTGTTCAAGTTTTGTCTTGATTGATTGATAATTGTAGATTCTAGAGTGTAAACAAGGTTCAAAACAGCCGAAAATGGCAATTTTGTCAAATTCAAGGGCACATAACTCTTTACTTTCTAGTAAGATCAGACTGAAAATCGAACTAATCAAAGATCTGAGGGTCCCAAACATTGTGTTCAAGTTTTGTCTTGATTGATTAAAAATTGTATATTCAAGAGGGTAAACAAGGTCGAAAACAGCATAAAATGGCAATTTTGTCGAATTCAAAGGCACATGACTCTTGTCTTTCTGATCAGATCAGACTGAAAATCGAACTCATCCGAGATCTTATGGTCTCAAACATTATGTCCAAGTTTTATCTTGATTGATCAATATTTGTAGATGCTAGAGTGTTAACAAATTAAAAAGTAGCTATTTTTGACATTCAAGGGCACATAACTCCTGACTTCCTGGCCTGATCTGACCCAAAATCAAACTCATCTGAGAACTTATGGTCTCAAACATTATGTCCAAGTTTTGTCCTGATTCATCAATATTTGTAGATGCTAGAGTGTTAACAAATTAAAAAGTAGCTATTTTTGACGTTCAAGGGCACATAACTCCTGACTTCCTGGTCCGATCTGACCCAAAATCGAAGTCATCCGAGACCTTATGGTCATACACGTTTTGTTAAAGTTTGGTTAAGATTACTCAATATTTGTGGATGCTAGCGTGTTAACAACAAATTGTGGACGGACGGACGCCGACGGACAAAAAGCGACCACAATAGCTCACCTTGAGCACTTCGTGCTCAGGTGAGCTAACTAGTGCTGTGCTTAAAGACACTAATCCATAACTATACTGAGAGGCGAAAATAAGTATACACCCTAGTTGTTCCACGTTTTCTAAGAAAACGATTAATTGATTATTGCGATTTTTAAACGCCACCAAACGTGGTCGTTTGTTCGATGTATACTTCTTGGCATACCCTTCTATACGTCCTTCCTTCCGTTGCGAAGGTTTTTTTCATAGCACACAGCGTCATCAAAAAAGGGGAATTAATCAATTAATTAGTACAAGAATACCTGTTGACACTATCCCTACATTTATGAATGGAATTGGACAAACAAGAGGGCCAGAATGGCCCTATATCGCTCACCTGAAAGAAGTTTAAGACAAAGAGTCACCCAAGGAACATTTCTGCCAAGTGTGGTTCAAATTGGGCCAATGGTTGATTTTTAAAGAATTTTCTTAGAATTTTTCTAAGTCCAATAAGTCATGCCCTGCCACACCCACTTTTTCAGCGAAACAAAAATTCACATTTTTTTTAAAGACTCACCTAAGGAACATTCCTGCCAAATTTGGTTCTAATTGGCCCAATCGTTAAGGAGAAGAAGATTTATGAAGAATTTTTTAACAATTTCTCTTGGTTAGATAAGCCCCGCCCTGCCACACCCACATTTTTTGAGGAAACTATTAATTTATGAACAAATGTTGAAAAGTGTCACTCAAGAAACAATTCTGCAAAGTTTGGTTCAAATTGGCCCATTGGTTGATTTTTAAATAATTTTCTTAGGATTTCTCTATGGCCAAAAAGCCCCTTCCTCCCTGCCACACCCTCATTTTTTGACGAATGTAAAAATTTGTGAATCAATTTTGAAAAGAGAGACTAAAAGAACATTCCTGCAAAGTCTGCTTCAAATTGGCCCAATGATTAATTTTTAAAGAATTTTCTTATGATTTCTTTAAGTCTGATAAGCCCCTTTCTCCCTGCCACGGCCACAACTTTTTACAAATGAAAATATTTGTGAACAAATTTTAAAAAGAAAGGCTTAAGGCACATCCCTACAAAGTCTGGTTCAAATTGGCCCAATAGTTGATTTTTAAAGAATTTTCTTATGATTTATCTAAGTCTGATAAGCCCCTTTCTCCCTGCCACGGCCACGTTTTTTGACGAATCAAAAATCTGCAAACAAGTTTTGAGAAGGGTCACTCAAGGAACAATTCTGCCAAGTTTGGTTCAAATTGGCCCAATGGTTGATTTTTAAAGAATTTTCTTATGATTTCTTTAAGTCTGATAAGCCCCTTTCTCCCTGCCACGGCCACGTTTTTTGACGAATCAAAAATCTGCAAACAAGTTTTGAGAAGGGTCACTCAAGGAACAATTCTGCCAAGTTTGGTTCAAATTGGCCCAATGGTTGATTTTTAAAGAATTTTCTTATGATTTCTCTAAGTCTGATAAGCCCCTTTCTCCCTGCCACGGCCAAGTTTTTTGACAAATCAAAAAATCTGCAAACAGGTGTTGAGAAGGGTCACTCACAACAATTCTGCCAAGTTTGGTTCAAATTGGCAAAATGGTTGATTTGTAAAGAATTTTCTTATGATTTCTCTAAGTCTGATAAGCCCCTTTCTCCCTGCCACGGCCACGTTTTTTTGACGAATCAAAAATCTGGGAGCAAGTTTTGAGAAGGGTCACTCAAGGAACAATTCTACCAAGTTTGGATCAAATTGGCCCAATGGTTGATTTTTAAAGAATTTTCTTAGGATTTCTCTAAGTCCGATAAGCCCCGCCCTGCCACGCCCACATTTTTTGACGAATCAAAAATCCGCGAACAAGTTTTGAGAAGGGTCACTCAAGGAACATTCCTGCAAAGTTTGGTCAAAATTGGCCTGTTGGTTTCGGAGAAGAAGATGTTTGAAGAAATTGTGAACGGACAGACGGACAGACGGACGACGGACGGTGAGTGACCACAATAGCTCACCGAGCACTTCGTGCTCAGGTGAGCTAAAAATGCAGAAAGCGCCTAGTCACCTAGCACCATGCGTACATCTTTAGTGCTTTTCCATATTATGATGCGTCATGGCAAAAGGGGCTTGATGCAAACAAGTTATCTGACATAAATTCTTCTAAATTTACACATGGATTTTGATAAAAAAAAATGCATAGAATGTTCCTATGCTACATGACTAAGCGTATAATTTATTTATTGTGTCATGTTTTTTCGTATTGTGCTGTGTCATAGAAAAAAATTGTCTTAATAGCAAAAAAGGGGTATATTGATCAATTTCTACCAGACACTGAGAATTGTGTTATAATGTTAGAGAAAATTTAACCTTGTGATTTGTTGTGACAAAAAATAAAGAAATTAAATACGCATTAACAGCAATATTTGATGCTTCACTAAGTCGCACGTGCAAAATTTGCAAAATCGGCAAGTAGCAAGAGTATGGGTAATCAAGTCATTTTATGTGAAATTTAACACCATTGTATTATTGGTTCATGAGTAGAAATAAGTAGTACAAAATTTTGAGCCGATATGATAAAAAATTAAGAGAGTTATCAAAACTCAAAAAGTGTATACTTTCTTTTGCCTCTCAGTATATTTTTCTTTTCAGATGCCTGTCTTGTATGAACGCTGGGGAGGATCAAGACATGTGGCCATTGGTGGAGGAAAATGGTACACCTTGAAAGTACAAACTGTCCTCCAGGTAACCAATCAAAACAACAACCAAGATGTCCCAGTACTGCCTGTCAATGGATGGAAGAAATTTCCTTCAGGACCAATACCGAATTCATTTTGTCACGGTGTGATATATGAACACATTATAACTACAGCAAGGCTTGTGAGCCTAGATGCGGGTAAAGTCGATTCGGACACGACAACCGACTTCAACACAGCGAAACCGATGAACAAGGGTCGGCAATACTTTGTCAGTGGTCATGTCAGCCAGGTCATGGATCAGAGAAAGGATAATTTTCATTTTATCAAAGCTCAAGTCATGGCATCGTTTACCCAAAACAAGAAGTACTACGTGTCTTTAACTTTGGCTGTGGACAATTCCAAGGTTCTTGGTGCTTCTTGTGACTGCAAAGCCTCTGCCATGGGACGATGCAGTCATGTTGCTGCTCTTCTGAAACACCAACTGTATTTTATTGGCCTACTCATTTCTGCAGACAAATGTTGTTTGTACTCCCCGAGTAAGTGATTCGGAGCTCAATGTATTGGTGGCGGCATCACAGACTATTTAAGATGAGGGTTGGTCTCCATTTTCCTGCAAAAATGGAATTGAAAAAGTAAACTTTGATTGACTTAAAAAGACAAGAGGACCATGATGGTCCTATATCGCTCACCTGAACCAAAATGATATGAGCCACAATTTTGTTCAATTCAATTAATATTTACAACTTTAAGACTGAAAACGAACTTATGGTCAATAACGTTGTGAAAATCGAACTCATCCGAGATCTTATGGTGCCCAACATTGTGTCCAAGTTTTGTCTTGATTGATAAATAATTGTAAATTTTATAGTGTAAACAAGGTCGAAAACAGCCGAAAAAGGCAATTTTGTCAAATTCAAGGGCAAGTAACTTTCGATTTTCTGATCAGATCAGACTGAAAATCCAAATGATCAAAGATCTTATAATCCCCAACATTGTGTCAAAGTTTTGTCTTGATTGATTCATATTTGTACATTCTAGAGTGTAAACGAGGTCAAAAACAGCCGAAAATGGCAATTTTGTCAAATTCAAGGGCACATAACTCTCAACTTTCAGAAAAAGACCAAAATGAAAATTGAACTCATCAAAGATCTTAGGGTCCCAAACATTGTGTCTAAGTTTTGTCTTGATTGATTTATAATTGTAGATTCTAGAGGGTAAACAAGGTCGAAAACAGCCTAAAATGGCATTTTTGTCAAATTCAAGGACACATAATTCTTGTCTTTCTGATCAGATCACACTGAAAATCGAACTCATCCGAGATCTTATGATCCAAAACTTTGTGTCCAAGTTCGTCTTGATTGATTAAAAATTGTAGATTCTAGAGTGTAAACAAGGTTGAAAACAGCCGAAAATGGCAATTTTGTCAAATTCATGGGCATGTAACTCTTGACTTTCTGATCAGATCAGACTAGAATTGAACTCATCCGAGATCTTATGGTCTCCAACATAATGTCCAAGTTTTGTCTTGATTGATCAATAATTATAAATGCTAGAGTGTAAACAAACTTAACAAGAGGCCCAGGAGGGCCTGAATCGCTCCACTGGTTAAAGTGGAAGAATTATCCCATGATTTCTTGTAAGCCTTACACAGCGGCAGCCAAAGCTTGATATTTGTGAACAAATTTTTAAGAGAGACTCAAAGAACATTCTTGCAAAGTCTGGTTCGAATTGGCCTTATGGTTGATTTTTAAAGAATTTTTCTTATGATTTCTCTAAGTCTGATAAGCCCCTTTCTCCCTGCCACGGACACATTTTTTTGACAAATATAAAAATTTGTGAACAAATTTTAAAAAGAACGACTAAAGGCACATTCCTGCAAAGTTTGGTTCAATTGGGCACACTGGTTGATTTTTTAAGAATTTTCTTATGATTTCTTTAAGTCTGATAAGCCCCTTCCTCCCTGCCACGGCCACATTTTTTGACAAATGTCAAAAATTGTGAATAAATTTTGAAAAGAGAGACTCAAAGAACATTCCTGCCAGGTTTAGTTCAAATTGGCCCAATGGTTGATTTTAAAAGAATTTTCTTATGATTTCTTTAAGTCTGATAAGCCCCTTTCTCCCTGCCACGGCCACATTTTTCGACAAATGTAAAAAATTGTGAACAAATTTTGAAAAGAATGACTCAAGGCACATTCCTGCAAGGTTTGGCTCAAATTGGTCCAATGGTTGATTTTTAAAGAATTTTCTTATGATTTCTTTAAGTCTGATAAGCCCCTTTCTCCCCGCCACGGCCATTTTTTGACAAATGTAAAAATTTGTGAACAAATTTTGAAAGGAACGACTCAAGGCACTTTCCTGCCAGGTTTGGTTCAAATTGGCCCAATTGCTGATTTTTAAAGAATTTTCTTATGATTTCTTTAAGTCTAATAAGCCCCTTTCTCCCTGCCACGGCCACATTCTTTGACAAATGTAAAAATTTGTGAACAAATTTTGAAAAGAATGACTCAAGGCACATTCCTGCCAGGTTTGGTTCAACATGGCCCAATAGTTGATTTTTAAAGAATTTTCTTATGATTTCTCTAAGTCTGATTAGCCCCTTTCTCCCTGCCACGCCCACATTTTTTGACAAATCAAAAATTCGCGAACAAGTTTTGAAAAGGGTCACCCAAGGAACATTCCTGCCAAGTTTGGTCAAAATTGGCCCACTGGTATAAGAGGAGAAGATGTTTAAAGAAAAGTTAACGGACGCACGCACGCACGCACGACGGACACAACGCCATGACAATAGCCCGCTGGCCTTCGGCCAGTGGAGCTAAAAACAGCATTTTTTCACATTCAAGGGCAGATAACTCCGCACTTTCTGGTCCGATCAGGCCCATAATCTAACTTGTCCGAGAACTTATGATCCTACTTGTTTTGGCCAAGTTTGATCAAGATTGCCTTAACTTTTGTGGATGCTAGAGTGTAAACACCCCAAATGTTGACGGACGGACGAACGCCGGACAAAAAGTGACCACAATAGCTCAGGTGAGCTAAAAAGGCCGAATAAATCTTATTTTAAACTGAACATGCCGGGCAAAAATTCCTTTTAAGATATACAACCCTTCAATAAATACACCGCTTTCTAACCATACGAGATGCACCAAATTACACGCACTCGTTCATACACCTTACAGTTATATAAGTTGATTCAGCGTGCAAGATTTAAAGATTATGCTTCAAGAAGAAAATAACTTACGAATATTATTTTACTCTATATTCATACGCGAGGGAGGTATTTTTGAACATATTTGTCAAATATTTCCCTGAGTATGCATTAATTCAACTAAGAGACCTGAAGGTCTTGAATCACTCCACAGGCCTGAGATTCTTTTAATATTTAATCCAAGTGTTGATTAGATAGTGAAAACAAAGTCACAATTAGCATTTTTTTTCAAATTGAAAGGCATATAACTGAGGATTTATCTTGCTATCAAGCTAAGAATAACACTAATGCAAGATCTTAACTTCGTCTACATCATGTTTAAGTTTTGAAGTGTTTGTTTAATATTTGTAGATATTCAAAGAGTAAAAACAAAGTCAAAAATAGCAATTTTGTCAAATTCTAGGGCACATAAAACAGGATTTAAGATTCAGATGATGCTGAAAATTATATCCATGCAATATCTTTTGGTCGGTAAGATGTAAGATGT
Organism: Fragum sueziense; assembly: GCA_963680895.1. Classification (NCBI taxonomy): domain Eukaryota; kingdom Metazoa; phylum Mollusca; class Bivalvia; order Cardiida; family Cardiidae; genus Fragum; species Fragum sueziense. The sequence goes on from OY804605.1 coordinate 47,300,722, forward strand.
GAAAGTTTCATATTGATTGGGAGATATTTATGGCTGTTTGAGCAAAATAAGGTCAAAAATGGTAATTTTGTCAATTTCAAGGTGACATAGCTCATGATGTAAAATTCAAAAAAAGTTGACGACCGGACGCACGCACGACGGACACAGCGCCATGACAATAGCCCGCTGGCCTGAAGGCCAGTGGAGCTAAAAATTGTAAACCGCTCAAAATACTTATGTTTGTATTTGGAATGGAAATATAACGCAGTTTAGGAATTACTGGATTTTTTTTTCAAATTTCGTCTCTGGCCCTTTAGTGCTAATGTGGGGGTTGTATACTTTAACCCATTGCATGCTTAGTCATGAAGTGGGCTTGATTCACTACCCAAGATATAATTTTATTCTATAGGCCTGGGTCGGTCAAAATAGAAAGAGAGAGAGAAAACAAGAGCTGTCACTGTAAGATGACAATGCCCCCGACACCGCTTTGATTTTAAATTATGGCCAATCTATGTTCACGGTCAAGGTCATCCAGGGGTCAAGGTCACCAAAGTATGTGCCTACAGAAAGGTAATGTACCAAGGAATGTTGTGGTAAAGTATGAAGCGAATATGTTAAGTAATAAGGAAGTTATGGCCAATGTTAAAGTTTTTGGACGGAATGACGGACAGACAGACAGACGGACGGACGGACAAGTCAAATTTATGATGCCTCCCTATCGGGGGCATAAAAAACGGTTAGCCAGACCACAAATTTTCAAAGTAAAACATTTGGATAAATATGATATAAAATTTGGTATTCAATATTTACTTAAAATGCTACGAACTATATCTTGTATAGAAAAATTTTAACGATTTAATTAATCTCGTTTCACAGGTTTGTTTTGAGGACTCATTATTAAAAATACAACCAAATCCCTTGAATAGCGTACCGATTAGTAGAAAAGAACACGTTGATAGAGCGCTCGCGGTGATTTTCAAGATTTCCTTCCTCTGAATCAAAGTTTTCTTACGTTCTCTATTAAGGATCATCGAGATCCGAATTCATGTGGGAAAGGGTTAAACTGTTATTCGCCCCCTTGTGTTCCGCGGCAGTTCAAAACCGCGTGAACACTTTAAATAACCCGTTTCAAATTTGGGTCTTTGATTAGATATTGATTCGGGGGAATGTATATTTAATCTGACATTGACAAGGGCCATTGATACGAATTGATTCCTGGGGAATGTATATTTAATCTGACATTGACAAGGGCCGTCGATTCGAATTCATTCCACGAAATGTATATTTATTCTAACATTGACAGGGATCGTTAATTCAAAATGGATTCGGATTGATGTGTATTTAATCTAATAAACGGAATGTTCTTGGAACTAAAGACGTAGTACAATCATTCCTCGTCAGTACGCTGAACTTTAAGCATGGATGGGACCGGCATGGATTATCTAAACGAGGTTTATATTCTTTCGGACTCTTATGGAAATTTCATTTGTTCTACAATTTTATTCGCGAACAATACGCAACGATCAATAGAAAATTTACGTTTTCTGTCACAGATACGATGTTACTTTGTAATGTTGGTAAATGTAATTTGTAATTAATTTTCAACAAACTTTTATTTTAATTAATCAAAGTGTACACATTTATGCAGTTATATTTCATTGTTACAGAAATCTTCTTTTGATGGTTCCATCATTGTCCTGGACGTAAGTCAACAAGGAACACCAACTCAAGGGGTCGAATTTGACGTAAATTAAATTTAATTCATAATTTTATTATTGATAATATCGCTCTTGATAAATTTCAAGAAAAACTTATTCGTGTTTATTTGTAAAAACTAGCATCAACTCCTCCTTGAAAAAATAGTGTATTATTTCTAACTTTACCTGATACTTCTATGTATTTACTATCGAAAACAAGAGCCGTCAGAGACGGACAATGCTCCCCGAATAAGGCATTGTCACAATAAATATATGCCATGCAGAGCTAATATAAAGCTAACAAATGTTAAGCCCCCTTTTTGCATGACATATTTTGTATACGCAAATTTTAAATAAATTATTGTCAAGGGCATCTGATTTGCTACTCAAATATGAAATTTCATCAAATTCTGACCATTAGACTAGGAGAAATTAGAGAAAAACTGTATTTAACCTTAAGTCCCCTTTTCCCATGACGAGGCCTCAAATCCAAAAACCGGGAAAAGTACATCGGCATTTTGTCATAGAGAGTTCACATGGTAAGTTTCATTTGATTTGGCTCAAGGGTTATGGAGAAATCGCTTCGGACGGACGGACGGACGGAATGACGGACGGACAGGACGGACGGACAGACAAAGCGGCGACTATATGCTCTCCCTTCGGGAAGCATAAAAAATCTATAGAATCATTCTATGTAAAAGTAATTATTGCGATTTTATTTTCAGCCAAAAAGAAGATTGTTCAGCCCCATGGAGTCGAGTACTCCGAATAACTCGGGAGTGAGTGGCAATCACTCTTATGTGGAGGTATGTACTTTTCGTCTTAGTTTTTATCGGGTAATAATAATAATAAATCTTTATTTAAAGAAGGTAACCCATTAAGTTGTCATGAATGAAAACTCATTTACAATGAGGCCTTCTGAAACTATAACATGACAAGTTACAATCAAGAAGAAATATGAAGACAACATGAATATGAGTGAATATGGTTTGATACAAACACAAATTAGACACGCGGTATAAAAAAATCGTTCTTTTAATGTCATTGCAGTATAGTTTTATTAAAAATTGGTTTACCATTCTATTTTTCAGATGTCCACGATACAATGGCATGGAGATGCCATACAGAAGGTGGTCTCTGACCTAGAGGCCACCATAAAAGATCTCCAGGTCAGTTTGGAGAAACTGAGGGCTCAAAGGGCCGAACTGATGAAGTTGTTGTAACTGTTCAGTTCTATGTGTATTCGTGTCTGTGTGTGTGTTTTTTTCTCTTTTTTTCATTTCAATATTTCGTTTATGATGTCCCATTCTCAATTATTTTTTTCCGAAAATATAGAGATAAAAGAAGTAATTGTTTGGTTATTATTAATAGTTCTTTTATCTCTATATTTTCCGTCAAACAAAATACGTCTTCTTTCAATTTCTCATATTCTATTGAAACCAGTTAAAATTTGTGCCATTTGGAAGATAATCATGTAGAAAAATGAATAAAATAATTTTGTAGTGAAAAAACGGATTATTTTGTGTTTATTGTTAAAAGGGATGAATATACCAATAGGTAAGTCACGTGGTATCGTTCTTCAGGATAAAAAAGTGATTACCATTAATAATTCCATTATTCCATAATTCTGGATATTTCGATAAGGGTCGCACAAATTGCAAAAAGGATGTCAAAAGCGGAAAACTTTATACAATTTCGTCTTTTGTTATAAGTTTCTTCGCTATTTCAATAAGGGTTTTCGAAAATACGGGGTTTGTTTGGAAAAGGGTTTCATAGAGCACAACGGCATGCGTTCAGTTGTAAAGTTAAGGTCGTCTAAGGTCAGGCGATTAACCCTTTTATATAAAACGTACCTCGGCATATGGGCTCATGACAGACCTTTGATAGAATCTTCGCCATTTCGATATTAATCTATACACGATGATTGTGCTCAGACTTTTTTCGTATCAATCTAAGTCCTGCAAATTAATAAAAAATGAAGAAAAATGTATTGTTTGAAAGATGTTGAATTATAAATGCCTATCATATGTACTGGGATTGATAATCAAAATGTGACTTACCTATTTATATATTCTTGCTTATAAATAACGCATCATGTACTATAACGTTACTTCTTTAGACCAATCTTCGTAGAAAAATGACGCTATTACGAAAATGACGCCACTTTTATATTCCGATGTACGTCATGAACATCGAACCATAGGCAACGTTTGATTGGACAAATAAACGTGCCGCATTGCGGCAAATAATATAAGGGACGCGGTGAATCATATCCGGGGGGCGTGGAGGGGGACGCAGTGAATCATTTCCAGGGGGGCGTGGAGAGGGACGCGGTGAACCATTTCCGGGGGCGTGGAGGGGGGACGCGGTGAATGATTTCCGGTTTTGGCCCTCTGCCAGGGGTGAGGAGGGCGTTAAAATTAGATTTTACCGTTGGAGATCTATCTAAAGTCCAGATTTTTGGAAAGGATACATCTTGAGATACCTTCCGACTTATGGGTTTGAGTTTATTGGGGTTTTACGCCGTTTTCAACTACCAGGGTCATATCGCGGCGGCTGGAGCACCTACCCATGGATTCCTGTTGTTTCTCAAACCAGTACTACCTCAACACCCTTACCGAGCCTCCAGCTGCTCGCCCACTTAGGTTAACGATTTCAAACCCATTGGTGGGTGATAATTTTGTCAGAAAGGGTATTAGCCGCGGCCGGGTATCGAACCCGAGACCTCTCGAATGAGGGTCAGATGCGCTACCAACTGCGCTAAGGCCGCGGCCCTTACGACTTATGGATCCTGATCAGTTGACGCGTATTTGTGGGAAATTACCATCCCCCGTACTCCGTTGTCTATGAATCTGTCGTTCGGGGGAAAGGGTTAGTCTCGCTTTCATCGGTTCAACTTGAGCACTTCGTGCTCAGGCGAGCTAATAATATCGCTCTTAACCCATTACCAAACAACAAAATTTTAGGGCGGTCCAAATTGAAAGATTCTGCAGACGACAATTTCAAGTGAAAGGAATTCTTAATTGTTAGGGCTTTTTGGGTGGAAAACATTGTGGGAAATAAAGAAATTGCTTGTCACAAGCAATTTCTTCATTTTCCACAATGTTTTCCTCGGCCATTATTTTGTGGGGAGTCAAAAAGAGTCATTGTGTGGTAATGGGTTAATAAATTTTAAGAAAAACTTATTCCTGTTTACATGGAAAAAATGGCATCTACTCCTCGTTGAAAAAAATAATCTATTATTTTTAACTTTACCTTATTCTTTTATGTATATACTATGGGAAAAAAATCTGCGGAATCATTCTACATAAAAGAAATTATTGCGATTTTATTTTCAGCCCAGGAGAATGTTGTTCTCCAAGTACCGCAGAAGTACCAGTGGAACCTTCTTATATGGAGGTATGTACTTTTTTCCGTACATTTTATGCGTTCTTCAGAGCGAGATTTCTTGAGATATCTTGAAAGATAATTCAGGATAAAGCGTATCTATACTTTATTCTAATTTCAGGGAAAGCTACAGGAATGAAAATAAAAGCGCTTAAACCATCAGAAATATTAAAGGACCTAAAAAAGACATGTGAGTGTGGGGAAAAGTGCCTGGACAGAATAACCTACAGAGTAGCATTTGATTTGAGAAATGAATGTTGGGGCAAAACCGAAAGCGAGAGATGCAAATGGATTTGTACCAAGATGAGAAATTCATTAAAACAAGGACGATTTACTTACTTGTTTCTGGATAATGGATTAAAGTGCTGTTTATGTGCATTCCGTTTGATAATGAGAATTAACAAGAACAAACTCACAAGCAGTAAGGCAAAAATGGTACCTAGTGATAGATCTGAAACAAGAGAATATTCAGAATCATCAGTTGGTGAACAATTTTCTGAAGTGAGAGCATCTCCTTATCTAATGAAATCAAAAGAGGGTGAGTATTATCAATGAATTGATATGTTTCTCCTAGAATCGGTCTCATTTGGGAAATGGTTAATAGAAAAGACATTTGAAAGTTTAGGTATGCCACCCCTAATGAGATTCACGTGACGTCGGAATTATTCGTGCCACGTCGTTTAACATTCGTTACGTACACGAACCTATTCGGGCGACGTCAAAAACATTCGGCGGTGGAACGTTTCACCGCCGAATGTTTTCGACGTCGCCCGAATAATTCCGACGTTACGTCAGTCTCATTAGGGGTGAACTACCTTAAGTTAGTCAACCCCTAATGAGATTCATGTGATGTGGGATAATTCTTTTGAAATCTAAAAAAAATCTCGCTCTAAAGAACGCACCTCTGGTTTGTTACAAATGCATGTTATATTTGACGTATAAAAATTTCTTTGTTTTAATGTTTGTCATTATTTTTTTTTAATCGGTTCACTATTCTATTTTTCAGTTGTCAAGTATCCAGTGGCATGGAGATGCCATCCAAAAAGTGGTCTCTAACCTAGAGACCACTATCAACCAACTTCAGGACAGCTTGGAAAAACTAAAGGCCCAACTGATGAAAATATTGTAACTGTGTGTGTGTGTTCATGTGTGAGTGGTTTTTTTTTCTTCTCCATTACAATATTTTATTTATGATGTCCCACTCGAAAAAATAAATACGTCGTAAATATTCGAATAAAAGAAGTAATCGTTTGGTTATCATTTACAGTTCTATTATCTCTTTATTTTCCGTCAAATAGAATACACCTTCCTTCAATTCCGCAAATCCTTTTTAAAACACTTAAAACTTTGCAATTTGAAATAAAAATAATGTGAACAAATATAGAATTAATAAAAATGTGTGTGAAGTAAAAAAAAAACATTTATTTGCTCATTGTTATAAAAAGGATAAATGAACTAATAGGTAAGTCACATTTTATTGTTGGTCAGGACAAAGGGTGAATTCCAATAAAACGGCGCTCGCAATGTGTATCGATTTCTTTTTTTTTAAATAGTGGATTTCTTTGACTCGACGTGCGATAAGTAGCGCATTATCTACGTTTTTTGTCATCTACTATCATTGTCGTGACGAGTTATTGCCCCTTTATATGGCACTGGCCATTGTACGTTGCTTAAAGAAACACGCCTTCTTACCAAGATTACTTTTCAAACACTTGTCTTGATTTTCAAAATGTTTCAAGCCTTCCCAGTTTTCAAACTATTGAACCGGCAAATATGCATGCTATTGCAATTGACCATTTCTATATCGAACAAACAACACGAAAAGAAAGTTTCCTCGAATTGTGTAAAATATCTAAAATTCAGAAGACGACGGCAAAAAATAAAAGTAAGACTGTTGGTCAAAATGCAAAAGCAATTTTGAGACAAGAAAGAGCAAAAAGGCTGACTTCGTCTACGTTTAGTCCTATCTGAAAAACAATATCACGCGCAAACAAGATGAAGTTGGCAAGAAGCCTGACCAGTATTAAAATTATCACCCATGCACCTTTGAAACATGGACTCAAACATGAATATGTAGCTATCCAAAGATTTTCCTGATTAAAGAATAGACATCAGACATTGTGGCATGTTTAAAGAGTAGATGTCCTCCTTTTAAGTGTGATTCTCCAGATTGGAATCATGGATCATCAATGAAACACATAAAATTGAGGTTAAATGTCCTTCTGTTCATATAGATAAGAATATTTCAACACAAGGGTTCCTTATTTAAAGGAGGACTCTTCGTGAGATCTGTACTTGCATGAGACTCATGACTATTTCTATCAAATCCAAGGTCAACTTTTAGTACAGGGTAAAAGGTGTGTACTTAGATCATTTGTACAGAAGATAAATTAAAAGTCCATAAAATATATCAACATTAATAGAAATGACGAAATTATTTTAAAAAGGATGCACAGCGAGCTAGAAGATTTTAATGAAAACTCTGGAAGTGTTCTTCTACAAAACATTTCAGTGATGAGAATCAATGAACAATTAAGGTTATCCAATCGTATTGCATCTTCAGTGTTTTTATTTTACCGATTTTACACTTGTCTAGGTTGCATGCCTCTTTGGACGGACGGACGATGGGCGACCACAATAGCTCACCTTAAGCACTTCGTGCTCAGATGAGCTAATAAAGTTCGATCTTTATATTTGTATGTTAAAAAATGGACCGTTTCGACCAAGTTGGAAAATTGCTTTGGGCCGTTTAGACCAAAACCGACGCTTGCGGTGACCTGATTAGCTTTCCGAACAGTTAACGCTTACAGTACCTATTATGATAGAGTGAATCAGATTATCTTGAATTTTACAATATCAGTCTTTCAACATGCTTACGAGGCAATTAAATCAATGTATTTGAGAAAGAAAGTTTCATTATATTATTTTTTCAATTTTTGTTTGAAATTTTAAAAGAAATGTTGCATTATTTGTGCAAAATCCAGGAAATACCAGTGATTTGTTTCAGAGCAACGAGCAAGCAAAAGTCAAGCTAACGTCATGTTAGAAACAAGAGGACCATGATGGTCCTAAATCGCTCACCTGAATCAAGATGACAAGTGTGAAAATGACAATTAGGTCAAATTCAAAGGCATCAAACTAAGGGCTTTCTGTTTGGAAACAATAATTAGGGAATAATTTTGTTCGAATCGATCCAGTAAAGTTGGGTATGAATTAGCACAATGGTTGAGGTTATTTTTTGATTTCGCAATATACAACATAGGGCTAATTTTCAAAGCATACTGATCTGTTTGAGATTGATCATTTATGATATATCATTATAACAAGTTATAAGCACAATTTACAAGATTTGGTCTGTTATTTGAAAAAAATATAGCGAAAGATCAACATCTGATAAGCTAAGCTAATCCCTTCTTATTTGTTTACATAAGATAAACATGGGGACAGACAGTGCAACAGATCAGAGAAATAGATAAGAGAAATAGAAATAGCACTCTAAATTTATAATTCATATCCAAACACTATGTGGAATGTATTAATCTTTTCAAGCAGTTGATTGAAATGATCACCAATTACATAGGGTTTGATGAATATTGAAACAAAATGTTGATTTTTGAAAAGCTATCATCTCCTCTTATCTGCAGCTTGTATGATTCCCAAGGTAAATGGTTCAAAATTGCCTTGTAAAATGTAGAACCAACAATATAGGGCTTAGTTTCAATGTATAGTGATGATTTCTTGTCTTCTGGTAGCCATTTATGACATGAGGTCTTACACAAAGTTTCAAGGTTCTAGGCCAAACAGTTTAGAAGAAAATAAAGTAGCTCTGTGACAACCCGCGGTAAAGTATAATTTTCAATGCAAAAAAATTTCCCCAGCCCTGCCACACCCATATACATTTTATAAAATCAAAAATTCAAGATACAATTTTGAAATGAGCCACTTAAAGACCTTTCCAGCCAGTTTTGGTTCAAATTGGCCTATTGGTTGATTTTTAAAGAATTTTCTTATGATTTCTCCAAGTCCGATAAGCCCACGCCCACATTTTTTGACAAATGTAAAAATTTGTGAACAAATTTTGAGTAGAGTCACTCAAAGAACTTTCCTGCTACGTTTGATTTAAATTGGCCAAACGGTTGATTTTTAAAGAATTTTCTTACGATTTCTCTAAGTATGAAAAGCCCCTTCCTCCCTGCCACGCCCACATTTTTTAACAAATGTAAAAAAAATGTGAGCAAATATTGAAAAGAATGACTCAAGGAATATTCCTGCAGAGTCTGGTTTAATTGGGCCCAATGGTTGATTTTTAAAGAATTTTCTTATGATTTCTTTAAGTCCGATAAGCCCCTTTCTCCCTGCCACGCCCACATATTTTAACAAATGTTAAAATTTGTGAACAAATTTTGAAAAGAGTGATTGAAGGAACATTCCCCCAAAGTCTGATTCAATTGGGCCCAGTGGTTGATTTTTTTAAGAATTTTCTTATGATTTCTCTAAGTCCGATAAACCCCTTTCTCCCTGCCACGCCCAAATTTTTTGACGAATGTAAAAAATTGTGAACAAATTTTAAAAAGAGTGACTTAAGGAACTTTCCTACCGAGTTGGGTTCAATTGGGCCCAATGGTTGATTTTTAAGGAATTTTCTTATGATTTCTCTAAGTCCGATAAGCCCCTTTCTCCCTGCCACAGCCACATTTTTTTACAAATGAAAAAAATTGTGAACAAATTTTGAAAAGAATGATTCAAGGCACATTCCTGCAAAGTCTGGTTCAAATTGGCCAAATGGTTGATTTTTAAAGACTTTTCTAATGATTTTTCTAAGTCTGATAAGCCCCTTTCTCCCTGCCACGGCCACAATTTTTTAACAATGTAAAAATTTGTGAACAAATTTTGAAAAGAATGACTCAAGGCACATTCCTGCCAAGTCTGGTTCAAATTGGCCCAATGGTTGATTTTTAAAGAATTTTCTTATGATTTCTCTAAGTCTGATAAGCCCCGCCCTGCCACGCCCACATTTTTTGACGAATCAAAAATCCGCGAACAAGTTTTGAGTAGGGTAACTCAAGGAACATTCCTGCCAAGTTTGGTAACAATTGGCCCAATGATATAGGAGATGAAGATGTTTAAACAAATTGTGAACGGACGGACAGACGGACGGACGACGGACAAAAAGCGACCACAATAGCTCACCTTGAGCACTTCGTGCTCAGGTGAGCTAGTAACGATACAACAGGGTTCACGTTGCAAAAAGATTCGTTCATGGACTGACTCGAAGATGCTAGAATGGTACTACATCAAAAATTTGGTACAATCAAACTTATTAATGCAACGGTATTGTAAGCGGATACTACTGTAAGCGATAGTTTAAATCCAGGGTTTAATCCCATTTCGTCTACTCCCAATTCGTCTATTTTTGACATAAGTCCCATTTCGTCTACTCTTCTATACTTTGTATATCAATATGATATTATATGATTTTTATCAAAATGTTTGCATTTTTATTTCATTTGTGAATATATTGATTTAATTTATTTTCTTAAATCAAAAATAATGTTGTTTATTGATGATTTGACATGAAAGTAGACAAGTTGGGACAGTAGACGAATTGGGACTTAATGCACTTAAAAACAGTAGACGAAATGGGAGTAGACCAATTGGGATGTTACCAAATCCAGTTGTCTTGCGTGTACGCCTGTAGTATCATGAGTATTGCAAGCGTTAATGCAAATTTTAAACTTTTACCATATAGTTTGTTTTAAACTTCGTTTATTTCTATTAATTCTAACTATTTCCCAAACAAGACCTGGTTTTGACATCCCTCATAGAAAATGTTTAGGAAAACATTGAAACAAAAGAAGAAACTGCTGATGATCAGCAGTTTCTCCTTTTGTCTCGCAATTTTCTGTGCTATAGTTTACACAAATCATATCTGTTATAGCATCAAATTTGTCCTCTACAACAGCTTTTAAATGGTACCGCCCTAAAATTTCGTTGTTTGGGAAAGGGTTAAGATGATATTGGATGAATTATTTCTTTTGTTTTTACAATTTCTAAAATTGAATTTATTTGAAAGGCTTGTTCACATGCTAAGACTTTGAAAATATGTACTTGATTCTTAAATTGGTCCTGGCGTTACAAAGGGGGGCAATCTGCTTTATTTAGTAAGCGTGTGATGCAACGATGAATGTAAAATCATAGTACTTTATCTACATTCATCTTCCTTTTCGACAAAGAAACGGAATTCTAGTTCTAATGAATGACGTGGATGGTTTTATGCCTAGACTACAGATGACCACACCATTAATCGGTGATGAGTTGATTTACTTAAACATTCCGTCAACAGTTGTGAAATTGTGTATTATTAGTAGCCAGTCACAACCATTTAGTAAATATATTTGTATGTTCATGTGAAACACTAATGCATTGAAAATTCATGAATTTGAAACCAAGACAAAAGATGCACTGGTGATGAACTAGCGACGTTTTTCGCTACAAGTTTATAGATAGTTTACGATTAAATGTGCATTTATAGATTTTTTTCTAATGACAATGAACTTGTCCTAACAAGAGGACCAAAATGGTCGTAGATCGCTCACCTGAATTCATAGTTGAGATAAGAACTTGAAATCTAACCCCCAACCCTCCCCCTAAGATTTTAGTCAAAAATGGCACTTCCAGACTAAACAGGGATAATTTTTCATGACCTACGGTATATATCATCAAAAACATTTCGAGAAATTTTCTCAACAATCTAGCCAAAACGGGCACTTCCAGAGCAAAAAGAACGATTTTAAAACATTTGAGTGACCTAGTGTTTGATCTTACGTGACCAACTTTTTTACTGGACCTAAATATACACAAGAACAAGAGCTGTCACTGTAAGATGACAATGCCCCCGACACCGCTTTGATTTTAAATTATGGCCAATCTATGTTCAAGGTCAAGGTCATCCAGGGGTCAAGGTCACCAAAGTATGTGCCTACAGAAAGGTAATGTACCAAGGAATGTTGTGGTAAAGTATGAAGCGAATATGTTAAGTAATAAGGAAGTTATGGCCAATGTTAAAGTTTTTGGACGGAATGACGGACGGACAGACAGACGGACGGACAGACGGACGGATGGACAAGTCAAATTTATGATGCCTCCCTATCGGGGGCATAAAAAACATTCTGAACCATTTTAATAAAATTTGGACCGAAATTGGCATTTCTTAACTAAGAAGAGTAATTTTTGACATTTGACCAAGTGACCTAGTTTTTTAGCTCCACTGGCCGAAGGCCAGCGAGCTATTGTCATGGCGTTGTGTCCGTCGTGGTCCGTGCGTGCGTCCGTGCGTCCGTTAACTTTTTCTTTAAACATCTTCTCCTCTTATACCAGTGGGCAAATTTTGACCAAACTTGGCAGGAATGTTCCTTGAGTGACCCTTTTCAAAACTTGTTCGCGAATTTTTGATTTGTCAAAAAATGTGGGTGTGGCAGGGCGGGGCTTATCAGACTTAGAGAAATCATAAGAAAATTCTTTAAAAATCAACCATTGGGCCAATTTGAACCAAACCAGGCAGGAATGTGCCTTGAGTCATTTTTTCAAAATTTGTTCACAAGTTTTTACATTTGTCAAAAAATGTGGCCGTGGCAGGGAGAAAGGGGCTTATCAGACTTAAAGAAATCATAAGAAAATTCTTTAAAAATCAACCATAGGACCAATTTGAACCAGACTTTGCAGGAATGTTCTTTGAGTCTCTCTTTTCAAAATTTATTCACAAGTTTTTACATTTGTCAAAAAATGTGGCCGTGGCAGGGAGAAAGGGGCTTATCAGACTTAAAGAAATCAGAAGAAAATTATTTAAAAATCAACCATAGGACCAATTTGAACCAGACTTTGCAGGAATGTTCTTTGAGTCTCTCTTTTCAAAATTTATTCACAAATTTTTACATTTGTCAGAAAAAGTGGGCGTGGCAGGGTGGAAGGGGCTTATCGGACTTAAAGAAATCATAAGAAAATTCTTTAAAAATCAACCAATGGGCCAATTTGAACCAAACCTGGCAGGAATGTGCCTTGAGTCATTCTTTTCAAAATTTGTTCACAAATTTTTACATTTGTCAAAAAATGTGGCCGTGGCAGGGAGAAAGGGGCTTATCAGACTTAGAGAAATCATAAGAAAATTCTTTTAAAATCAACCATTAGGCCAATTTGAACCAGACTTTGCAAGAATGTTCTTTGAGTCTCTCTTCAAAATTTATTCACAAATTTCAAGATTTGGATGTGTAAGGCTTACAAGAAATCATGGGATAATTCTTCCACTTAAGCCAGTGGAGCGATTCAGGCCCTCTTGGGCCTCTTGTTTTACTTTTCATGACCTAGTTTTAATAATTATGACCTTTACATCATTGAAAAAAAATCTGAGCAATTTTCACGTCGATTTAGCAAAAATTGGCATTTCCAGAGCAAAAAGAAGGAATTCATAAAATTTGACCTAAGTTTTGATCTCACATGGCTCATTTTTAAGCAGACCTAGATAGCCACAAGAAAAAGATTCTGAGCAATTTTCACATTGAGCCAAAATTGGCACTTCTGGAGCAAAAACAAACAATTTAAATCATTTGACCTAGTGACCTAGTTTTTGACCTGGCATGACCTACTTTTTATCATAACCTAGATATCACCTAAACTGGTACCCCGTCTTCTCTATGTATGAAGACGGGTCGGGGACAAATTTTCCTGTGATCTGATTGGTTGATTAGATTTCCCATCATGTATTTCAATATCCGTCTGTATCCCGATTAAACTGATGCCAAGTAAAATCTTACAACACCGGAAAAAATCCCATCATTCATTTCAATAAGACAAATATTTTGTCATCTGCTGCAATTTTCAATTTTGTTGAGTCGAGTGTAAAATAATGTCACGAATGCCACAAAGACTGCGTTGTGTATGGATGTAGGACGACGTTGGGCCTTATAACGACTAATTGCAAATGTTTCTTTTTTCAATTCATATTTCATAGATATAGATCTAGTACATCACAGTTCATGTTTTTATTTTTTTGTAGGCCTAAAGAAAAATGAAAAGAAATGACGGCCCTTTTCCGGGAACTTTATCAGATCTAGAATTTTTCTGTTTGGAAAAGGGTTATAATCCATTATCGCACAACAACGCATTTCGGTGCCCCAAAAGAGAAACACCGCGCAGAACATTTTGGAATTAATTTCGGAAAATGTTTTCTACCCAGAAAGACAATTTTATGTTATATAACACACATTTTACGCTTTTATAGCAATGTAACTTTTCGTCTGCAACTCCAGTGTGGAGTTTACAAAGAGAATGTGTGGGAATGGGTTAAGGGCAATAAAAATCGATCTGATCATTTGTTATAGGCTACTATCCGCCTTTGATGTACTGTAACAGAGTGTGGCCAATTATTAGATAAACAATTGATTTTAAAAAAGTAGTTTACCATATGTTTATCCCTTTACACTGAAGTGTGAACATTATCTTGTCCTTGATACCACTGCGAGCTAATTTTAATACAAATTAACTACCTATTATTCCCGACTCAGAATCTCGTGAAGTGATTCTTTTCTATACTGAAGCCAAACAATTTTGATGAAATTATGATTAAAAAAACAACTTTTTTAGAATGGTTAAATAATGGGTTTTGATGCACGTACAAAACTATGTTTTAGAAAAGGTAGACACGACGAAGCACTTTTTCCATAATTTGAAAACGATAATTTGATATCAAAGTCTTATTCTTAGCTGTTAGGTTAAGACATGTAGGCCTATTTAAATTAAAAAAAAATACTTCTTATTTCCTCCCTCCTTTTAACAAGGAAATTTTCATACCCAAATGCCATTAATAAGATTTTTTTTTACTTTTAATAGTGTCTTCAATATCGTCGATGTAGCTTAAATGCAAAACCTCGTTTGTCCATTTTTGCAATTTTCAAAGTAAAATTTTATAAGTCCGATTTAGATTATTCTTTCAGGTTTTAGGATATTTTGATTTAACAGTATTAATTAATGACATATTTTATGTGAACATTGTGTACGAATTTCAAGTAGAACCTTTCAGTTCCGGAAAAGTTATTAAAATTCTTTCTACCCCTTAAAACTTTGCAAGAAACGAGATACGAGGTTTTGCATTAACACCGACGATATGCTTTTCTTCCCCCAAACCAGAAAAAAAGATAGACTGATCAAATTTCAAAGCTGCTGCAGAGACAAAACTGCTGTTGATCTATGCTACAATTCGGTGTACAAAATAACATGGATAACATTGAACCAAACGATAAAATGCTGATCATCAGCATTTTTTTTCCTCAATGCTTTCCAAACCCCTTAAAGGCTTTCTTCTAGGGAAGCCAATACCACAAGTTGTTTTGGAAAGAGTTAACTCATAACCTCTTTATCGCATGTCCGCGCATTCAACCGTATCAGATTATCTAGCTTGAAATCGTCGTCTGCAAGTTTTCTTCAGCGTCTGCGAAACGCTTTACATATTTGCGGAAGTGATCATGGTTAGCAGACGATTATATACCATTTATTTTATACAATACCAGTCCCAATATGATCGATAGATCTAGGGACAGAAACCAGTCTAGATATCACCAGGACAAAGATTCTGGTCAATTTTCACAATGAATGAGCCAATACTGTGACTCCTACAGCAAACATAAGATTTGACCTAGTGACCTACTTTTTGACCCCATTCTGAACCCGACCCTACAGTTGTCGCCAAATCGTATGGCACGTGTTTATGTTTTGTTTAACGTTCAATTGCATTTGAACATAATATAAACATTGTGCCATACGATGTGGCGACAACTGTAATTCTTTTGAAAAAAGAATGACACAATAATCATATCTGCAAATTCATCCAATTCTGCCCAGTACTTTAAGAGACAATATTTTTATAATTGTAAACGGATGGAAAGACGGACGCCGGACAACAGACCGATCACAATACCCCACTTGAGCACTTTGTGCTCAGGTGAGCTAAAAACAGACCGAGTTTACCGTTTAGTATTGACAAACTGTCGGCGTTGTTATAAAATCTCGATATTTTATAACAACACCGACGGAATACATTGTTCGCGAAAAAAGGTCCCTCGCTGTAGCCGAGTTCACCACCAGTGAGATGACATAACGCTTGCAGTACCAATTACGTTTTATTGACGGCATGACCAATATGAATTTTGATCATGAATATTTTCACGGTGGTTAATCACGTGTTACAACAAATTCAGAAAATATTCATAGAATTTGTAAATTCGGGACCGATTCGAATTTGGTTTGAAGTGGACAAGCGTCACATCATACATGGATGTTGTGGAATTTTTAAAAATCGACTGACAAAAAGTTATTGGAGACAAACCAAAATAACTTTTGTATTAGTTAACCTTTCATGAAACCAACACGTCAGCTTATTCCTTGCGTTAACCGCGTTTTCCATCTTTCTCTGCTTCAATCGGAAATAAAATTGGTCAAGTATTGAAAAAACATTGATGATTTCAGGGAATTTTTTGGGTGTCTCAGGGACCGAATTTGGGCCCCTTTCCCAATTGAAGAATTAAGCTTACTTTTTCCCAATATGGAGAAAAGAATACCAATTATAATGCGGAAAAAATATTCAAGCTTGGTAAAATTACAGGTGACTTTTAGTCACTCCAGAACAAACTAAATCTTTCTACTCAATCTCCATATCAAAATATAGACCTTTTTGGTTTATAATTGAAATTCACTAAATCTGATACCTTATATGAGGTAAGAGGATACTGTTTGCCAAATTGGAAATTTCCTAAATTCAGGGTTTACGCCATTAACTTTCCTAATCGAGAAGGCCCCTTGGCCCATTCCCAAAATCGCCAAAAAATCTTTGGATTTTCTGAAATCCCGAGAGACGTGATTAACCACTGTGATCGCACACCGTCCGTCTATCTGTCCACAATTACTAAAAAAATCTTCTCCAAAACTTTAAGTCCTAGAGTCTTGAAATTTTGTGTGTAAAATTGTCTCAGACCTTTCTACTAAACTAAGTCAAATTATTGTGATACAAGGAAAATTGGCCCTATGTTGTGGGTTTCGAAATTTATGTAGAGACAAAGAAGGAAATCTTGTATAATTTTTTCTCCTAAACCGTTTGACCTAAAGCTTTGAGTGTGTAGAATTGTCTCAAAGCCTTCTACCAAAATACTTCAAACTATTGAGTTAAAAGGAAATTCGGCCCTATGTGCTGGGTATCAAATTTTATATAGAGACAAAGTAGGAAATCTTGAACAATCCTTTTCTCCTGAACTGTTTAGCATAGAGCTTTGAAATTGTATGTGTATAATCATCTCGAGGCCCTCTTCCAAATTACTTAAATTATAGTGATGCAAAGAAAATTGGCCCTTTGTGGTGGGTATCGAATTTCATATAAGGAAATCTTGTACAATCTTCTTCTGAACTGTTTGGCATAGAGCTTTAAATTTGTGCGTAGAATCGTCTCAAGGCCCTATCCCAAAATACTTAAAATTATTGTAATGCAAAGAAAATTGGCCCTTTGTTGTGGGTATTGAATTTCATATAAGGAAATCCTGAAGGTAAATTTTCCATTTCCCATGGTAGTATAACTCTTTGCTACAAGCATTGTTTAAATTGTTTTCTGTAATGAAAGTCGTCCAGAAGTTGTGGGTGTGAGATGAGGCAAACGTTATCATCTTGATGATTTCTAAGGTGAGCGATATAGGGCCATCTTGGCCTTCTTGTTCAAACAAACTATCAATTTAAAGGGCATTTCAACTAGATTAGCCCAAATTTTTGCCAAGATAATGGAGTAGCAAGCAGGTAGTATAGGCTAAGATCAGACTGCACATCTGTGCAGCTTGATCTTAGTTTATAATACCTGCCAAAGCCTTTGTCACAACACCACGTTAACACCACGAAAGGGGTTAAGAATCTGCGATCAAATTATAGTTATTAATAAAAGCATAATAGGAAGAGAAGAAATTGCTAAATTTGAGCAATTTCTTTTTTTTCTCCATTGTGGTTTTATACAGAATTGTCACCTTTTAATGTATAAGAATGCATTATCTATCAGTTTTTGACAAGAAATAACTTTTAAATGTCTCTATTTGGTGACCATTTGGGAGAAATTAAGCTGTAGGTGTAATTTTGAAGCTGTATGGGCATCATAGTGATTTAAATGAAGCTGTTGTGGGGCCGATACAGCTTATTAGGCTGGGGAGAACACCGTTTTACTTTTATCATCATAAATTACAACGTGGAGCTGCATTGAAAAAAAAAATCAGTCGTACTTTCTTGCTTATCAATTCGTGTCGAAATATGACACCTCGACGTCTGTTGTTTAGGAAAGGTCACATTGTGTACGCTACCCTGTGATTTTGTTAAAGATAACGGTTTAACCCTAGGGCCATTAGCTGTCATTCTAATGGACAGTCTAACATGTATATTTAAATTGTGTATTGGTTGTGGGACTGTTCATTTGTATGCTACCGAACAGTCAGAAAGGTTGTTCGGACATGGTAGATCATTAGGCATGAAATTATAAAAAAATATTGTGTTTAATAATTTTCATATCAATGACCAGGTATTGTGGCTTTTTAGCGACATAAACATATCGATGGACTAAAATTAAAGTCTCTGTGATATATAATTTTTCTCCGCAGAATAATTTCCAGCTGTAGTGGCATATTATTAAGTATTTTTAAATATTGAATTGCAACGTGTTCATGCAAATAATTGTGAACAAAAACAATGGTAAAACAAGATATTGCCCATTTCAGGGGTTTTTCTCAGGAATTGGGGAAGACACAGGACGCTGGTTGCAAGGGGAAAAATCACGCGCGACACCAAAGTTTGGGGAAAAAATACATCATTGTTATCAATTGGGAAATTATATACATGTATTTAGCAATGTCATTGCATTTACTGTTTCATAACTTTGTAGTTGTTATAATCTAGATAAAAATCATATGACTAGGTAAAAACTGCTGAAGGTAACTTGTGAAAATATACAATCTAATGAAGTTGCAAGTAAGTTTTACCCATCCACTGGGGAAGGCCTGTGCCATGCACCATAGTCACATTGAAATCCCAAATGTCATATTTATCTATCCAATGTCTGGGCCCTTGTCCCAATGAATTTTGCTGAAGACAGAAGTTAATAGCCCATTTGAGCATTTTTCCCCTATGATAATCATATTGCAAATATTTCAAAATGTCACAATGATTTCCTGAGAGGAAGGGACATTTTCCCATTGAAAAATATTCCTTTTCAAGCACTGATAGCCCATCTAAGCTTTTTGTACTAGTAGGTGACACAATCATAAGCCCATCAATGTGTTGACAAGCGAAACTCGGCAATTTTGAATCATAAAAACCCTAGATCCAGGAGTTCTTGCTGTAAATACCATTCCTTGCAGCCATATAGCCAGGAGAAAATCATGCCAGCAGCCCTTAATTCTGTCTTGGTATGTGATTTATCGGTTGAGGAGATTACTCTAGATATTTCATTTCAGATATCGCTCGCCAAATTTCATGTGGCCATTTTTTCTACTTTCGTTTTGAATACCACTCACCAAGTACTGAAATTCTTCATCTGTAGTTGACATTTCATACTTACGACAGCATCACAACATGATTAGCCTATATTAGCCCCTGATTATATCAGTTTTCTGCTCAAGTTTCGATAAATATTCGATTTGTCTCTCAAATAGTTTGGGGTTGTTGAAATAAATCTGGGTGAATCATAAACTGTTTTGAACCAATTTGGAATGACAGTCAAATTTGGAATTCCGAATTTGTACATACCATTTTTTTTATTATTTTTTCTTACATTTTTTTAGCTCACCTGAGCACGAAGTGCTCAAGGTGAGCTATTGTGATCGCTTTTTGTCCGTCCGTCTGTCCGTCTGTCCGTCTGTCCACAATTTGGTGTTTACACTCTAGCATCCACAAATATTAGTCAATCTTGACCAAACTTTGTCAAAACAAGTATGGTCATAAGTTCTCGGATGAGTTCGATTATGGGCCAGATCGGACCGGAAAGTGTGGAGTTATCTGCCCCTGAATGACGAAAAATGCTGTTTTTAACTTTGTTTACACTCTAGCATCTACAATTATTGCCCAATCAATACAAAACTTGGATATAATATTGGAGACTATAGGATCTTGGATGAGTTTGATTTTCAGTCAGATCAGGCGAAAAAGTCAAAAGTTATGTGCCCTTGAATTTGTCAAAATTGCCGTTTTCGACCGTTTTCGACCTTGTTTACACTCTAGAATCTACAATTATTGACCAATCAAGACAAATCTTGAACACAATGTTGGAGACCATAGAGATCTCGGGTGAGTTTAATTTTCAGTCTGATTAGACGAGAAAGTCGAGAGTTATGTGCCCTTGAATTTGGCAAAATTGTCGTTTTTGACTGTTTTCGACCTTGTTTACACTCTAGAATCTACAATTATTGACCAATCAAGACAAATCTTGGACACAATGTTTTAGACCATAAGATCTTGGATGAGTTTGATTTTCAGTGTGATCTGACAAAAAAGACTAGAGTTATGTGCCCTTGAATTTGATAAAATTGTCATTTTCGGCTGTTTTCGACACTGTTTATACTCTAGAATCTACATTTATTAATCAATCAAGACAAAACTTGGACACAATGTTGGAGATCATAAGATCTCGGATGAGTTGAATTTTCAATCTGATAAGACAAGAAAGTCGAGACTTATGTGCCCTTGAATTTGACAAAATTGTCGTTTTTGACTGTTTTCGACCTTGTTTACACTCTAGAATTTTCAATTATTGACCAATTAAGACAAATCTTGGACAAAATCTTTGAGACCATAAGATCTTGGATGAGTTTGATTTTCAGTGTGATCTGACCAGAAAGAAGAGTTACATGCCCTTGAATTTGACAAAATTGTCGTTTTTGACTGTTTTCAACCTTTTTTACACTCTAGAATCTACAATTATTGACCAATCAAGACAAATCTTGGACACAATGTTTGAGACCATAAGATTTCGGATGAGTTCGATTTTCAGTGTGATCTGACAATAAAGACAAGAGTTACGTGCCCTTGAATTTGATAAAATTGTCATTTTCGGCTGTTTTCGACATTGTTTACACTCTAGAATCTACATTTATCAATCAATCAAGACAAAACTTGGACACAATGTTAGAGATCATAAGATCTCAGATAACTAGAATTTTCAATCTGATAAGACAAGAAAGTCGAGACTTATGTGCCCTTGAATTTAACAAAATTGTCGTTTTTGACTGTTTTCGACCTTGTTTACGCTCTAGAATTTTCAATTATTGTCCAATCAAGACAAATCTTGGACACAATGTTTGAGACCATAAGATTTCGGATGAGTTTGATTTTTAGTGTGATCTGACCAGAAAGACGAGAGTTATGTGCCCTTGAATTTGATAAAATTATCATTTTCGGCTGTTTTCGACCTTGTTTACACTCTAGAATCTACAATTATCAATTAATCAAGACAAAACTTGGACACAATGTTTGGGACCATAATATGTCGGATGAGTTTGATTTCAGTCTGATCCGATCTGAAAGTTGAGAGTTATGTGCCCTTGAATTTAACAAAATAGCCGTTTCTGGCTGTTTTTCGATCTTGAATCTTCAATTATTGACCAATCAAGACAAATCTTGGACACTATGTTGGAGGCCATAATATCTTGGATGAGGTAGATTTTCAGTCTGATGTGATCAGAAAGTCGAGAATTGTGTGCCCTTGAATTTGAAAAAAATACCGTCTTTGGCTGTTTTCGACCTTGTTTATACTCTAGAATCTGTGATTATTTATCAATCAAGAAAAACCTGGACACAATGTTTGGCACCATAAGATCTCAGATGAGTTTGATTTTCACAAAGTTATTGACTATAAGTTAGTTTTCAGTCTTATAGTCATAAATGTTTATTGAATTGAACAAAAGTGTTGCTCATATCATTTTGGTTCAGGTGAGCGATATAGGACCATCATGGTCCTCTTGTTTATTGCAAAATATTTCAAGCACAACTTTTTTTTTTTAACAAAATAAGTCTATAATTTTGTTACAGATGTTATTTATTACTGATTTTTGTACCAATAAAATAGCAATGGTCAAACTCGGAATTCAAATCTCAAGATTGATCATATCCTGAATTAGTTTGCATCGCCGAATACAATGGGTGGCCAAACCTGGTAAGTACAGTGTTAAAAGGCTGAATTTACGTGTTTTTAAACTCCCAAGGCTCAATGAATCATTTGCCATTCCTGAATTCTCTGGCTTTTTCCTTAGCAGGTCACATTTAGAATTCCATTTTAGCGAGTCATCTGTTGGATTTTCCAGTAATATGGGTTTCGTTTTTGCCTTTCAAATAATTTTATGTCTTGGGGAAATTATTTTCTGGAGGGGAAAATTATTCTCCAGGGGAAAAAAGTTGGATATTTCGGGAGGGGAAGACGCCGATCGTCGGCGTCACTTTCTTAGTAAAAAAAAACCCCTGCATTTAGAGCGATTTCCTTTTTTTCCACCATGTTTTTATACATAATTATTACATTTTGTTCATATGAATGAGTTGTTTAAAAGTCTTTGACATGGAATATCTCTAGATGTCTCAATTTCGCGACCATTTTTAAGAAAATAAGCTGTACAGAATGGGTGAATTTGAAGCTGATTTTGATTTACATGTAGCTGTAGTAGGGCCGATACAGCTTATTCGACTGGGGAGAACACTGTTGAGCTACTTGCCAAATGTGAACATGCCAGTTCACTGTCGAAATGATCCCAGAGTTAACCTTTACATAAACCACGTGATACAGCAGTTTCGGAAAATCTTCAAAATGTGTTAATGTGGGCCGATTTGAATTCGGGTTGAACCAGATAATGATAACTGACGTGATTTCACGTCACGCATTATATTGACATGGTAGATTTATGGGGGCAAATCAACTGATATAAACGTTCTCGAAGAATTCTGGTTGATCTTCAATGATTTTTGTCAAAATCCATCACGTCCAAATTATTCCTGCCATGTTCCCACCTTTTATGCTTCAAACTGAATCAAATTGGTCAAGTAGATTTATTGCCAAATATATTGTTTAGTCACGCTTGCAGTGCGCATACAACTACGAGTAAACAAACAGGTCCCCTTTGTCTATTAAAATCATAGTTAGGGTCGTGAATGGATCAACATTCGGCAACTTTTACACCTGCAGTCCGCTACAAATATTAAATATAGGCCAAAATTTGTTTCCAAAATAATTTCAAAGGATAACGCTTAATGTATCATTTACACTATTTAAAATGATCTTTTTTAAAGAAAAGCAAAAAGACATTAAAGTAACTTGTAAAAAAAGATGTTCAGTTTTTCATCAAAGAACCTAGCGGTACGAGTTATATAGTTAAACAGCACGTCCGGTATTAATGTGGGGGGGTGCAGTACTGTAAGCGTTATTCATAAAATTTACACAAGAAAGTAGGTCACCTTAAGCGTCTATCTCTTTATTAAAGTAAAACGAACCAATTTCAATCACAACACTCATATTCATGATATTGTAACATGTAAAGCTAATTTAGCGTATACAAAATATCTGAATCATGTGCGGCTACCCCGAAATTGAAAACATTTCAGGAACGCAATTCAAAGAAATGATTGAAGCGGCAGAAAATTGAGTGCTTTGTATTGGGTTTTGACCCAATTTTTAACGCTAACAGTACGTCTATTTTACTCGTGTCAATTGCATCTATCTGGGCCGCGGCCTTAGCGCAGTTGGTAGCGCATCTGACCCTCATTCGAGAGGTCCCGGGTTCGATACCCGGCCGCGGCTAATACACTTTCTGACAAAATTGTCACCCACCAATGGGTTTGAAATCATTTACCTAAGTGGACGAGCAGCTGGAGGCTCGGTAAGGGTGTTGTGGTAGTACTGGTTTGAGAAAGAAAGTGGCTAGAGATACGGGCCCGTATCTCTAGCCTATGGGGGCTAGAGATACGGACCCGTATCTCTAGAAACCCCCCCCCCCCCATGTTTCACTAGAGATACGGGCCCGTGTCCCTAGTGAAAACGAGGGGTTTTTGCTAGGGATACGGGTCAAACGACTTCCGGTCTAACTTACGGACTATAACTAATCGCGTCAATTATGAAAAATCGATAATATTGATCCTTTCCCAAACTGCGAAATGTAGACTACGTTTTGAAATTAGTTTCAGACGACACATTAAATAGTCTTTAGGCATATACAGTGCCCTCCAAAAGTCCTTGGACAAACTCTTTTTTGGCTTTTTCAGTAAAGTTCATTGCAAAATTCCAATATTTAGGATATTTTTTGATTTATTATTATAAAAATCATCAATAACAATGAAAAAATTCAAAACCAGTTCTATAATTCTGGCAATTTATTGACAAAAACACATTTTTTGGAAAATGAGCGCTAAATAGCAATTATGCCAATAATTGTCAAGACTTAGAATGGCCTGCTGTGGCTTGTATAAAAGCATGCATACGATGCGGCATACTTCAAACAAGGTGTTGGCATGTCTCTGGAGTGACTTGGTCCCAACAAATCCTCACATTATGCTTAACGTCTCAATGTTTTGGGTGCAGGTGTTTCGGAGTCTGGTTTTCATTTGTTGCCAACAATTTTCAATCAGATTGAGGTCAGGGGACTGAGGTGGACAATTCAAACATTGGAAATGGTTTTCCTGTTTCCACTCATTCACAATATTTGCTCTATGACGCAATGCTCCATCATCCTGGGATGTAAAGTCACTTCCATATTCTAGTAGATGGGCTAATGGCACTGCACGATCTTGTAAAATCTTGGTGTAACCCTGAGCATTCAGCTTTCTTTCAACATAAGCCATACACCCAGTATCCCTGCAACTCATTGTTCCCCAATCCATGACACTACAACCTCCAAACTTCACCGTGGGAGCAGTACAGTCACTACAAAGCTGCTCACCAGATCTCTGTCTCACATACACTCTACCATCACTCTGAAACAGAATGAATTTTGATCATCACTGACAAGTACAGCAGACCAATCCACTACTGACTAGTCCTGGTGTTCCCTAGACTGGGTTCCAGACAGATCATTTTTCCCTCCTTTACTTTCTCCGGTCCAAAGATCCGTCTGGGGCCAAACGAATTTACTTCGCACTGCCATCTATGATTTTCGCCAATTTTTGGGGATGAAATCACGAACGATAACTCGTTCAGAAATTTATTTAGTGCTATATTTAGTAACAGAAATCCCCAAGGACTAGACTGGTCCCCGTATTTCTTCATGGAAATCAGGTACCCGTCTTTTTGAAGATAATTCTCATAAGGCTAACAAATATTGCACAATTCAACAATTATTGGATTTCATATCTTTTGGTAAAGTGTTATTGCTAAGGGTTAAACGGTTGGCCACAAATCCTATGGTGTCCGTCGCTTGACCCTTTTAAAAACGGCAAAAATTTTGACCGTTTTATTTTAAATACTGCTGACAGGAATGTTGAACAGAAAAGCATTTGTGAACCAAGCAGGTTAGAAAAAACTGAGGCAAAAGGAGAAAATGATGTTTATCAGCAATTTCTTCTTTCGCTTCAACGTTTCCACAAGCCCTTTCAATTAAACACGTTGAAACCAGGTCTTGTTTGAGAAAAGGTTTGCCCTTCCCCGAAAAAGACCGTAATTGGAAACGCTTGATCTAAAAGATGGAGAAAAAAGAAGAAAATTCTTTTTACAATCAGTTTTCTCCTTTCGTCTCAATATTTTTTTACTGTGAACAAATGCAATCTTTATCAACAACAATTTTGTGGTTTACAGCGTTTTCAAATTTGATCAGTCGATCTTAAGCTTTGTTCCTGTTAGAAAGGGTTGACTAATAACCAGAAAATAAAATTTCAATCTTGTCTCAATTCAAAGATATCGCTGACGACAATTTCAAGTAAATGATATGTAACAATTTTTTTCTTTATGTAGAAAATATTGCGAGAAATGAAGAAACTATTTGCCACAAGCAATTTCTTCATTGTTCACAATGTTTTTAAAAAGCTTTATCATGTGGGGTGTCAAAAGCGTCAATGCATGTGTGGGAATGGGTTAATGTGTGACACACTTACAGTAGACAATAAAACATAACACCTCTTCTTATCAGTCTGTTCATCTTATACACCAATTAACCCTTTAACAAACGGCTGAAATTTAGACTTTCCCATTTTAGAAGATGCTTGCAGGCGACAAAATTTGAGATGATAAAGGTAGGATTTGTTTAAAATAATGCAAGAAAATACTCAGACAAAAGGAGAAAATGGTGAGTATCAAAATATCTTCATTTTTTTTCGAAAGTAAGAAATAGAACATAGCATTATTAACAACATTAATTTCTCCTTCAGTCGTAAATATGAAGGAATTTGATAGTTAAACGAACTAGTGTTCGAACTAAAAACTGTTTTGTAATTGTTACAGAATAAATATATGCAGTTTGGGAATGGCTAATCTATCAGCATTGGATTTGCCATGGCTCACATAAAGACCACTGTCTGCACGTTTTGAACATTTTAATTAAACATTTTTTCAACATTTTCCCCAGAATGCATTATCAAAAATCTATTCATCCGTGCAAAACCAAATTTAACCTGACACTGAATATGTGATTTTTACAAGCAAAACGAAAGAAGCACCTTAGAAAAATTATGGGAAAATAATGAGAAAATGCTAGAATTTGCAGAAATTTAATTATCTATCAACATTTCAAATATAATTCAATCCATTATAGCAGATGTTGCCTCTATCCCGTTAACGAGCCTCGTTTTAAAACGATAGGCTTTACATAGATTATACGGCTAAAAATAGATCATTCGGTTTATCGGCTTATCATTGGAAAATACCATGCTTGTTCCCAGGCGTCAATATCAACACGATCAAAAACGGATGCCGCAATATGTAACGGGTATTGATTTTTTTATGCGCTATCTTACAGACCAAATTGTATATTGACGACTGGACCCAGGCTAGGTGTTCCCTGGCAAAGTCCAAGTACAATTGTCTATGATGAGGGATTAGCAAAGGCTTCTGAACAGCCAAATGGTCATCTAGTCCTGCGGCATGGAGTCTTCTCCATATTGTCAATGTTGATGCAAACACATTTGTGTCTCTCCAAGTAGACTGTAGCTGTGGAACGGTCCCCAAGTGAAGGTCTAACCATCAGTCTGTCATCCCAAGTACTTGAAACTCTTGGTTTGCCAATTCTAGGCCTGCCATTATGGCTTCCAGTCATTGCATACCTCTGCAGTAAATGGTAAATCATCAATCTGTACAAGATAAAGAGCAAACATTTCGAGAAAATGTTACATTTTTACTGTATTTATAACAGTAAGTTATCAATTCATCTAGTAAGCATTGAAATAAAAATGCAATTTCCTACCTAGGATGTCCAATCTGCCTAGAGATGTCTGCAACGGAGATACCCTGCTCATTCATGAGTTGGCAACAAACTCTTCCCTCTTTGGTCAGCATTTCTTTGTAAATTCTTTTCGCAGGTGATCAGGGGCTGTTTTCTGGTCACCAGTTATATGATGTTTCCATTCGCTTTCAAAAACTGGTTCAAAAGGTTGCATACAGACATAAAATATCTATGCGTCCGTTCTTGTGTAAATAATGGATATTTTATAAAATTGATTTATTTCAATGAATCAAAGTCTAACTTCGAGGAAAAGTACTAAAATTATCTTAGAGAGTGTTTAATTACCTCCCTGTATTAGAAAGAGTTGGAAAAATCCAGGCATTTTCTCTAAAACCCACGGAAAAGGGCAAAAATGCATAATGAAATATTTGTCCAAGGACTTTTGGAGGGCACTGTATATGTCTCACTTACAAAATATTGCGGGGGAAATTGCTGAAACTATTTCTTCTTGTTTGATAAAGGTTTAAAATAGAAAATATATTTATTTCATAGATAACTTATCTCGTTATTCATACACTTTATGCCTTAATTGTGTATTAACCCTTTTGTTTGTTAACCCATTACCAAACAACAAAATTTTGGAGTTGTCCAAATTGAAAGATGGCAGACGGCAATATGAATTGAATGGAATCTCGCATTCTTTTATCTTTCTGTGTAGAAAAAAATGTGGGAAATGAAAAAAATGCTTGTTACAAGCAGTTTCTTCATTTTCCACAATGTTTTTCAAAGTCATTATCTCTAAGGGATTTAAAAAGAGTCATTGTGTGGTAATGGGTTAATATCATTCTTGTTTGACAAGATACTGTAAATGTGAATAAGGCGGATCCAGGGGGCTTCGGGGGGCTCAAACGGCCGAATTTTTCACTTTTATGCAGAAATTCAGCCAAAATTGTGTGATAGTAGGAAAATAAACTTGGGCTATGTGTACATTCGAATCCCCATGAGCCTCACAGAAACTCTGGATTCGTGGTAGTCAGAAATATGATTCAGTTGATCATATGCATATTTAAGTCACATCTTATGTCATACAGTGACATCTAAGACTGACCAGTTGGAAGTCATCTTCACTCACCCCGGGATTTCCGAAATATCAATTTTCATCTGTCCAGTCAAAATTCTTGTTGTGTATGGTTGAAACCTAGCGCGTGCAAATGCGTAGTTCTGCACTAAATTAACGTTTCCAGAATCAAATTGAAAGCGTTTTTATTGGTCAGAGGGAAAGGTCATTGAAAATGACCCCTTATGATTGGGGCTCAGATACTATTGAAAAGTAAATATCAAGTTTTAATCAGATTGCATGTATTTCTAATGTAATAAAGTTGTTCGATTGAATACATTTATGCTTTGCGTCTTTCTTAAACTTCTATAAATGGTCAAATGTGCATGTATGGTGAAATTTATACATTTATGTTTACATGCAAGATTCTGTAAGTGAAAATTTATATTGCGAATAATTCAAAAACTTCGCTTTTGAAGCAGTCCGGATGATTGTACAGTTCATTAACTAAGTTCACGTTCACGGTGACCTTTTTACACAGGTAATCGCTTGTTATATGATGTACATTTGACCATCATTTCCATGTTAACGGTAAATAACCCTTTCCCAAACAGCAAAATTTTAGGGTGGTTCTACTCAAAAGCTTCTGAAAATAACCAAATGGATGTTAATACAAGCAGAATTTGAGTATAATCTAGCTCAGAAAATATTGAGGCAAAAGGAGAAACTGCTGGTTATCAGCAGTTTCTTCTTTTGTCTCAATATTTTCCTAAGCCATTTCTATTAGGGACTTTAAAACCAAGTTTTGTTTGGGAAAGGGTTAAAAACAGCTAACTATTTCCCAAACAGTGTATTGTTCGTTCCAACTTAATTGCTTCTGGGAGTATTTCACCGCTGAAGACATTCGCACGAGGTTGAACTTTTTTATGAGTTGTCGTTAACATTCGATATGAAGGCCTATCCAGATTAATTCGGGCGACGTCCAAACGCCGACCGAATGTTTACAACGTCGCCCTAATAATTCCGAAATCGCGAGAATCTCATTAGGAGTTGACTCATGGTTGATATTGTGCATGATGGGATGGATAAATCTACGGACAAATTTGCCTCGCTTGAGGAAATACATTTTACAGTTTCTTGCCAAACAAGAATAGCCCTTAGGCTAAAATTAAAACAAACAAAAGGGTTAATAGGCCCTACACATGTCACATACGTGTGAAACCATTGCCATTGATAAAGTTGCTAATAGTTAGCACCTTCTTGTCAAAAGATAATAAAATTACCATGAGATAAATCTAATAGACTATTGATTTAACATAAAGTTTCAATTTTTATACATTCCTTTCAGCAATTTCTTCATTCCTCCGACATTTCCCCTGTAATAGGCCTATCGCCCGTAATTTCAAAATGTATATATAGTCTAAATTTCGCAGTTTGGGAAAGGATCAATATTATCGATTTTTCATAATTGACGCGATAAGTTAGCCCGTATGTAAGACCGGAAGTCGTTTGACCCGTATCCCTAGCGAAAACCCATTGTTTTCACTAGAGATACGGGCCCGTATCTCTAGTGAAACATGGGGGGGTTTGCTAGAGATACGGGTCCGTATCTCTAGCCCCCCATAGGCTAGAGATACGGGCCCGTATCTCTAGCCACTTTCTTTGAGAAATAACAGGAATCCATGGGTAGGTGCTCCAGCCGCCGCGATATGACCCTGGTAGTTGAAAACGGCGTAAAACCCCAATAAACTCAAACGCATCTATCTATCTATACAATCATACAGTCTTTGGACCAGTTCCGAACCAGGACCAGTTCCGGTCCACTTCGTAATTCATCCTTAAATTTCGTCGTTGAAGAAGTAAATATTGACCATTTTCTTTTTTAGGTCGGGAAATCTCTTTGAGATTTTCCTAACTATAGCTACGCAACGCTTGTAACGCTTTTCTACGAAATTCTCGTATCTGCGGCTTTGTTTTTTCTGCAAATACGAGGTTTTCGGTATCACCTGGCCGCCGCATAGTCGTTTGTCTGAGTCCGCCGCGAAAAAGTAGACCTACCCTTGAACAATTCAAAATTGCTCAAATAACATAATCATCGTTAATAGACTTTCATTTCCTAATTGTTTTATCAAAACAATGCAGCAGTTTGCTCATAAGTGCGAAAACTATCAACCTTTCTTTTTTGGCGAAAAGGTTGATAATTGGTGTGGCAGACTAGAGCAGACGAGAATTTCATTTCGTTTAATCGGACATATCCGTAAAGCACTCGTAAACACATGGAAAATCTATTTATATCATGAGTCTAGTCAAGTTCAATCGCTATGCGCATAATCGGTTTAGGCATTTTACAACACATGCATTGTATCGGGTTGTACGTGCACACTTAGCGGTGTAAAGCTAGTATATCGTCGATGTAAATGCAAAACCTCGTATCTCGTTTTTGGAAAAAAATAAAGGGAAGAGGAAAAGGTTATAATGGATATCAAAATGATATAATGTTTTACAAACTGTTAACCCAGACAATTCATTTAAGCAGTCCATCCGTAATGAGATTCATGTGACGTCGGATCTTTTCTGACAACGCCGTAAACATTTTTAACATACGGTTACCCGTTCAACACGGACACGTTACGACTTAAAAAAATCGACATTTTCCATCACCGAATGCTTACGACATCACCGGAAAAAAAACGACATCGTGTAATGGATTTAGATATTTGGGTTTTATAAAGTTTTCAACTAATAGGGTCAAATCGCGGCGGGCCGTGCAATGGAGTAGATCTATATTGTTGGCAATTACCCTTTCCTCTATTATGATTTCTTCTCTAGAAATATCAAATTTTTGCTTATGTAAACTCGGGAATTAGAGTATAAGGGTGAATTTTAATGATAACATCAGATAACAACATTGAGAATATTTTAAAGTGACATTTCACATTTGTTTTAATTTTTAAAAGTATGTCTTGATGCAAAGATTGTTTATTCTAATGTGTAGAATTGCTATCAGTTTTTTGAAGTTGTTATTTACAAGCGAAAATACGCCTTTAAAGTTGAGACAGAAATGACAAATTCTATATAAATCTGAACTGTTGTCCACAACAATTTGTTTAATTTTAGCACAAAAATATATATTTCTCGTAAACAGTTCAATATTTTGACTTGAAATTTTCTGAATTTTCATAAGAAAAGATGCTTCTTCAGATAGAATAAAAGTAAAAATTTATGTAAAAGTAATGTGAAATGTCACTTTAATTGTCACCAATTTTGTTCAAACATCACATGTGAACTCATTACTAAGTTGAGATGTGCATACTAAAAAAAATTTCACGGTCCATTGATTTTTGACGGAGTTACAGCCCTTGAGTGAATTTTCTTGTCCGCTCAATTTCTCGGAAACTCAAGGACGGATTTCAAAAAAACTTTACAGATATGCTTAGTAGCTCTCAAATATGTGCAAATCAAATTTTGGTGATGATTCATTGATTTTTGACTGAGTTATGGCCCTTTGCTGAAAATTGCCATTTTACGCAAAATCAATGTGTGTTGATCGGTTTTTCAATTTTTTGTCCACTCTATTTCTCATAAACTATTAGACCAATTTTGTTCAAACATCACATGTGATTACTAAGTTGAGATGTGCATACTAAATTTTTTTCACGGTCCATTGATTTTTGACGTAGTTACGGCCCTTGAGTGAATTTTCTTGTCCACTCAATTTCTTGGAAACTAATGGACGGATTTCAAAAAAACTTTACAGTTATTCTTAGTAGCTCTCAAATATGTGCATATCAAATTTTGGTGATGATTCATTGAGTTTTGACTGAGTTATGGCCCTTTGCTGAAAATCGCCATTTAACGCAAAATCAATGTGTTGATCGGTTTCTCAATTTTTTGTCCACTCTATTTCTCATAAACTATTGGACCAATTTTGTTCAAACATCACTTGTGAACTCATTACTAAGGTGAGATGTGCATACTAAATTTTTTTTACGGTCCATAGATTTTTGACGGAGTTACGGCCCTTGAGTGAATTTTCTTGTCTGCTCAATTTCTCGGAAACTAATGGACGAATTTCAAAAAGACTTTACAGTTATGCTTAATAGCTCTTAAATATGTGCATATTAAATTCTTGTGATGTTTCATTGATTTTTGACTGAGTTATGGCCTTTTGCTGAAAATTGCCATTTTACGCGAAATCAACGTGTGTTTATCGGTTTTTATGCTCCCCGAAAAAATTTCGGGGGAGCATATAGTCGCCATGCTGGCCGTCCGTCCGTTCGTCTGTCCGTCCGTGTGTCCGTCCGTCCGTCCGTCCACAGCCAGATCTCAGCAACCCTTGGACCAAATTCAATGAAACTTCACATGTGAATTCC
Organism: Fragum sueziense; assembly: GCA_963680895.1. Classification (NCBI taxonomy): domain Eukaryota; kingdom Metazoa; phylum Mollusca; class Bivalvia; order Cardiida; family Cardiidae; genus Fragum; species Fragum sueziense. Next base: position 47,333,621 of record OY804605.1, read on the forward strand.
CTGGGTTAATACCTAGGAACCTTTTTCTCCGTTTCTTAATTTGAGGCTGCGTCATGGAAAAAGGGGCCTTAGTGTTAAAATTAGTTTTTCTCTAATTTCTCTTCATTTAATGGGCAGAATTTAATAAAATTTTGTACTTATGTTATAAATAGGATGTTCTAGACCATATTTTATGAATAATGTGTGTACAAAAAGGCTGTCGTGGGAATAGGGGGCTTAATGTATGATAGTTTTTATTTTGTGACACTTATTCGGGGAGCATAATCCGTCTGTGACGGCTCTTGTTCAATTTTTTGTCCACTCTATTTCTCATAAACTTCTGTATCAATTTTGTTCAAACTTCACATGTGAACTCATTGCCACGTTGAGATGTGCATAATATCTTTTGGTCTTGGTCCATTGATTTTTGACGAAGTTACGGTCCTTGAGTGAATTTTCTTGTCCGCTCAATTTCTTAAAAACTAATGGATGGATTTAGAAAAACATTTACAGTTATGCTAAGTAGCTCTCAAATATGTGCATATAAAATTTTGGTGATGATTCATTGATTTTTGAATGAGTTATGGCCTTTTGCTGAAAATTGCCATTTTACGCAAAATTAATGTGTGTTGATTGTTTTTTTCGATTTTTTGTCCACTCTATTTCTCATAAACTGCTGGACCAATTTTATTCAAACTTCACATGTGAACTCATTACTAAGTGTAGATGTGCATATTTTATTTTGATTATGGTCCATTGATTTTTGACCGAATTATGGCCCTTGGGTGAATTTTCTTGTCCGTTCAATTTCTAGAAAAGTGATAGATGGATTTCAAAGATATTTTACAGTAATGCTTAGTAGCTCTCAAGTATGTGCATACCAACTATTTGTAATGGTTCATTGATTTTTGACTGAGTTATGGCCCTTTGTTGAAAATTGGCATTTTTCGCAACATTAGCATGTGTTGATCAGTTTGTTGATTTTTTGTCTGCTCTATTTCTCCTTAAGTACTGGACGAATTTTCACATGTGAACTTATTACAAAGTGAAGATTTGCATCTTCTATTTTGGTCATGGTCTATTGATTTTTCACAGAGTTATGGCCTTTGAGTGAATTTTCTTGTCCGCTTCAACTCTTGGTAAATAATGAATAGATTTTATTAATTATAACTTTACAAGTATGCTTACTAGCTCTCAAATATGTGCATATCAAATATTGGTTTCGGTTCATTGTTATTTTTTTTTACTGAATTATGGCCCTTTGTTAAAATTAGTAATTTTTGCAACATTAACATATGTTGGTCAGTCTGTTTTTATAGTGTTTGCTCTTTTTCTCAATTGATCAGATCACAGTTCATAGGAAATATACATCTCTAAAATGAAAATGCAGAACACTGTGCTGTTGGGGGGTATGATCACTTTCAGTGATATTCTAGTTGGTTTAGTAATGGGTTAAGAGAACAATATGAATTCAGATCAGTCTATGCATATACATAGGTTGATTTGAATTCATGTTGTTCCCATAGCTTAAAATTAAACACATCAAAAACCAGGTTTTGTAAAGGAACTGTTTAAGGTGGATTCATGTTCTCTCAAAGTTTCTTCACTAGTCACTTAAACTCTTAGTTTATTTGTCATATGATTATGGCCTTTATTGAATCCTGTCTCAAAGTATCTTCCATTTCCACACCCTCCTTCTATTCGTTGTGTGGACCGTGGCTCAATTTACATTTTCCAAAAAACAGCATCATCCTGAAAATGAATACATCGGAAAATATTGGAGAAGTTTACCTCTTAAATTTAATTTTCTATCTTGTCTGGTTCTTTGAAAAGTTTTGTTTTATTTGCTCATAACTAGATTGAAATTAGACAAAATAGATTGATTATCTTCTTCGTTGGATCGTCAAGGTATATTTATATATTCAAAATAAAATATTGAAATAGAGAGAAAAATACATACACAGAATTCCATAGTCTGTCTGATACTGGGAATGGGTGTATCACTTTGGACAGTTTTAATGGCTAATCCTGTAGTAAAAGACTGAAATATAAGCACACATGCGCATTATATATTTGATATATATGTGTGTTTGAAATATAAACATAATTTACAAATTTATTTTTTTTTCTTTGAACAAATCAACTTCAATAAATAATTTGAATTAAACATTAAAACTTCACTTACATTCTGCCTATCGCTTTGAGCAGTTGGAATCGGGAATCCTGCAGGGAAAGGCTGAAATATAAGCACACATGTACACTACAAATTCAAGGTTGATCGGGCAAAAAATCAGTCGTCTATAGTGCATACTATGATTACTTAAGATTTCACACTATGTCAAAGTTCTTGACCTAGGTTTACCCAATTTCCAACTCTTCCAAGATTTTATCAAGATAATCATTCTGACCTAAAAACACATACCTTATCCTTTGTAAGTAAATATACTGTTGTGCCGTTGAGTCCGAATTCATTGCGGTCGATAATTTTGCCTCTGGAATCACCAATATTTATAACGAACTTTGAAGCCTTCCCCAGCGGACTCTTCCCATCCGGAAAAAAGTGAGTCTTTAATTTGCTGAGCATGTCTTCGTAATTGTTGGGTTTCATAACCTACAAATAAGTTTTAAAAGGGGACACATCAAGATGTTTCTTGCAAAGCCTGGTCCAATTTGGCCCTAGTTTTGGTTTTTAAGATGGAAGATGACAATAGCAATTTTTCAAGAAATCCCATTGAAAGTGGTATCAAATTAAAGCTTTCGTTGAGGAAAGTTCAATGCTGTGTCTTTTATTGCCAAATATTTTTCTAATATATGTGTGTGAAATATCAACATAATTTATAAATCTATTTGTTTTCTTTGAACAAATCAACTTCAATAAATAATTTGAATTAAACATTAAAACTTTACTCACATTCTGCATGCTTGTTGATTCTATGTTGGCCAACCCATACGGTTCCGGTTTTACAGTTTGCATCAAGTCATATGGCTCTTGTTAGCTCACCTTAGCACGAAGTGCTGAGGGTGAGCTATTGTGATCGCTCACCGTCCGTCTGTCCGTCCGTCCGTCCGTCCGTCTGTCCGTCTGTCTGTCCACAATTACTAAAAAATCTTCTCCTCCCAAACTATAAGGTCTAGAGTCTTGAAATTTTGTATGTAGTATTGTCTCAATGTCCTCTACCAAAATACTTCAAATAATTGTGCTTATAGAAAAATTGGCCCTATGTTGTGGGGTTTAAGGTTTCACACTGAAACACAGTTTTCTCAAAGACTATTTGGCCTAGAGTCTTGAAATTTTGCATGACTTTACATCTCATAAACCTCTAACAGAATACTAAAAGTCATCACATTGCAAGGAAAGAAGTCCTATGTTATGGGTTCTGGAATTTTCAAGTGAGGAATTGTTTTGACCAGGTAGATTTTATCACATATCGTTGGTGGGGAGTCAAATCCTCGTAACTAAAGCTTGAATAAGCTGGAGTTACAAGGTTTTGACTCCCCACCGAGGATATCACTATATCCCTTTAATCAGATTATGCAGATCATATCTGATAAAGAATGCAAGGCACTTAATATGTTTGTTTACTGGATCTATGGATCAACTAAATACTTTAACCCTTTCCTGGAAAGACCTTGTTTTGAAGTCCCTATTAGAAAAGGCTTTGGAAATTCATGAGTCAAATGAAGAAAGTGCTGATTCTCCTTTTACCTCAATATTTTATTTTATTTTATTCAATATTTTATATGCTAGTTTATTGTAAACGAATCCTATTTGTACCGCTGTCAATTTTGTATTCAGAACTTTCAAATTGGAACAGTCTATTTCCTTTCTTTACCTTTCTGTATGGGAAAGCGTTATGCCCTTTCTCTACCATACACAGGTTTGCCTCACCGACAGAAAAGGCTTGTAAATGATATGGTAAAAGAAGAAAATGTTGATAACTTGATAGCCTGTGTTGTCTCATTTTGCCTCATTATTTTCTCTGCATTTTTAAACATGAATGCAGTCTTTATCAACACCTGTTTTATCATCTACAGCAGCTTTTAATTATGTCTGCTCTTATGTTATGTTGTTTGGAAAAGGTTTAACCATAACCAAATCCTTACTGTTCAATGAATATTTCCCCTATGTTGTGGGTTCCATATAAATGATAGAGGGCAATGTTTGACAATCTTTTAAAGTTGTTAAGGCCTGAAGATAATTTTTTTGCCTCGTTTAAGAACTTTTAGAATTATTCCTATGCTTTAGGCTCTTGCATTTTGTACAGAAAAAAGTGTATATAAGTTGTGTTTGTCACAAAAATTATTGTCTTGTTAAACAGATTAGTTCAAGTTATCATTTCGCTTTGAAAATAAGCTCTACCATGAGGTATTCTAGATTTGAAAAAGCGGGAACAGGTTTAAAATTGTCTTAGAATTTCCAAACTTTCTATGGTTTCTAAATATTATAGCCCAATGACCTCTTTCCAAGATTAATGCTTCAATTTGTCTATGTGCAATGGAAATTCAGCAACATGTTGTGGATTTTCTGATATTAAATACAGATATAGTGAAAAATCTTTGACAATCTTTTCCCAAATTGTGCTTTGAAATTAAGTGTGAACCATTGTCATATGACTCCTTTTCAAAATCCTCTTTTCAAAATCCCCGGAGATTTAAAAGGTTTGTTAAAAAGTATGTCTCAGGGAGCTCTAAGGTGAGCGATATAGGACCATCTTGGTCCTCTTGTTTAATTTCTGGCTCTCCTTTTATTTCTGGTCTTTGCTCGTCGTGCGGCTGAAGATATTAAATATATGTTGTTATGTGATTTTATTATGTTATCATATTTGCTACAACATGACTTTTATGCATTTGAAGTAATAAAAAAGATAAAAACTACAACATGTAACTTTTGGTGATCAAAATATTTTTTTAATAAGATCAGATAATGCATATCAATGCTGACTTTTTCTAGTAATTATATAAACACACAAATTACTTTCATAGCTCACTCATACTTAACATATAGTAATAATCTAAAAATGATAATATATATATATATTTTTTTTTTAAAAAAAAGCAACTTACTTGTACATGTGGGTTGCTTTCTAGAACATTTTGAAGAAAATCGAAATGTCCTATTAGCGTACAAAGCATGACCACCTCATCGGACCCTAAAGTAACACTTTTGCATTTGGTGACATCGAACTCTCCGTTGACCCACGCCTTGCTCTTATCGCTCAAATGTAAATACGTGCGCCCATTATACATGTTTACTGACATCTCTTTTCCTCTACCAAAGTTGGCCCTATATTGAACACTTCCATCTTTTCCAATTATTTCCACAAATCCGCTCGCCATCTGCAGTTGTATATGAAGATATATGTATGTGGAAATGTCTAATATATAAAAAAAACCTCCCTCCCTCTCAATTCCTAACGCCCTACACCAAAAAGCCCCCCTCCCTCTCAATTCCTAACGCCCTACACTAAAAAGCCCCCCTCCCTCTCAATTCCTAACGCCCTACACTAAAAAGCCCCCCTCCCTCTCAATTCCTAACGCCCTACACTAAAAAGCCCCCACCCCCCTCCCTCTCAATTCCTAACGCCCTACACTAAAAAGCCCCCTCCCTCTGAATTCCTAACGCCCTACACTAAAAAGCCCCCTCCCTCTGAATTCCTAACGCCCTACACTAAAAACCTCCCTCCCTCTCAATTCCTAACGCCCTACACTAAAAAGCCCCCTCCCTCTGAATTCCTAACGCCCTACACTAAAAAGCCCCCTCCCTCTGAATTCCTAACGCCCTACACTAAAAAGCCCCCTCCCTCTGAATTCCTAACACCCTACACTAACAAGCCTCCTCCCTCTGAATTCCTAACGCCCTACACTAAAAAGCCCCCTCCCTCTGAATTCCTAACACCCTACACTAACAAGCCTCCTCCCTCTCAATTCCTAACGCCCTACACTAAAAAAACCCCTCCCTCTGAATTCCTAACACCCTACACTAACAAGCCTCCTCCTCCCCCATTCTATCCTAACATCCTACTTTATCCTAATTATTTATCCTAACATATTTCTTAAACCTAACATTATTTTAGAGTCTCTATTTCACAAAATCACTGAGTCCATAGTGAGCACATAAGTCCATCCGAAAGTTTACTACGAAAACGAAAGCTTAACAACTTTTTTCAGAAGGAGAGTGCAATGAATTCGAGATTGTTCAAAGTATTTATAGGCAACGATTTGAATATTCAAACATAGAGGATGGAATCTTGAATAAAGAAATTTCATTGGTTTATAGATCCGTTAAAGATCCGTTAGAGATCTATGCCTATTCAAATATTAAAAAAATTAGATATGCATCTACTTGTCATTATTTAGATATCCGCTCACCGAGCATTTGAATATATAGATATTCATCCAATTGCCATTAGATAGATAACTATCTCCTTACCACTCACTGACCAAAATGTTTGAGAACAATCATTTTATCATATTCTCACTTTTCAAACCCTTCTTTACATTCCTACAAGATGATAGTTTTTGGAAAACTTCGCGAAAAATAGTTTGCGACTTTTTACTCAGAAAAAATCAAATTATTCATATAAAAATGTCTAGAACATAATTTATGTTATATTCTAACACAACACTAGAACCCTTTAAAAGCGAAAATTTGTATAAAATTAAATCAAATTTCATAACTTCGTAAAAAGTTATATAAGAAATTTTAAGGCTCATGCCTGGTTTCGATCCTGAATTCTCTAGATTGCTAATCCGATGAAAGATCCAATCGACCACTACGGTACTGACATAATCGATATACTAAGTTTTCATTTAACAAAATGTAATATTACTCCACCCGCATCCGGGCAATTTCTTTTTGTTCTAGTAAGTCTAGACTTACTTCACAAATTCTGTTCCCTTAACATAAACAGTGAGGTCTCTCCTAAGTGTTGAACACAGGTTTTCACATCCCAGACAAAACTGCACTTCTACAATTCTCAAATTTGGCAGTTCATCAAGTTGAAAGTTTGAAGAGTCTGTCAAAATCAGTCTGGTAATTTCAAGAATTCTAACGTTAGCATTCTCATGGAATATTGTCCCCCTCGAACAGTTGAACATGACAGAATCGGTTCTTCAATTTTGCACTCTTCCGTCCGACAGTTCACGATGAACGTGATCAAAACGAGGAAAATTGCCTTCATTTTCAATTTTACCTAACAATGGGAAGTGTGGAAAGGTATGTTTAATTCGATAACTATATCGTTATCATTGACAAAATTCGTTTGACCGAAACACCTGGAAGTAAGTTTTTGTCGTTTAAGAGTATCACATCTAAGCGACTCATTGAAGTGTTTCTCTGTCCCAAAAATGCCAAGATTCTTTCTGAAACCATTTCTGTCGAATTAACAGACCTCATATAATCTAAAGGCCAGTTTAGAATAGAATGAACGTCAGGTGGTGACGAAATCGCTTCATATGCATCCCCTTGCAGGTGGAGTGAGCCAATGCTGGCCCATCGACATGGGCGTTGTGTGCCATCTAGCTTATGATGTTGTAATAGCACGGATACATATAATAAGAGGTGATGGCTCTTTGTATTGTACCATTTCATATGTTGTTTACCATACCCATATTATCATGTTTGCATGTACTCTCGTTGAGACGATTCAAATGAGTACTCGAAACAAAGTGTTTAGATTTGATATAATGTAAACTATTAAAAATGTTCGATTTTCTAAAATCTCAAACTAGGAATAGCTCATAGTTGTCACAAATGGTCAAGTTGGGAATAAAATGAAAGAAAACTAGGAACAAATATGCATTTCATCATTTGATATAGAGGAAAATAATTGACCCGGCAGAGTGACCTTTACTGTACAGAAAAGTGGAAAAGTTTATTGTCCAGTTTAGATGGGAATGGTCCTTCGTTAATTTACGTAAAAGCGTGCACTGTATCCGTTATACAACATTGTGCCGCCATGTGAAAATAAGATTTTATCTTATCTAGCCAAATCAAAATGTTAAGCTACCGTGGTCCATTTGGATCGAAATTTACAGTAAAGCTAATCATTAAAATTGGCGCAATCTCCAAAAAATGAAAATATCTAAATACAGTTCACATCCTAGTCATACTGTACAGATTGCACAGGCTGACCAGGATCGGCATTTTTGGATATTCAGTTCACCAATTACCATTTTAAGACGACGCGACAAAAATTTGCACGTACAAATACTGTTAAGTCGTTGAATAATATGATTATTAGCTGTAAATAGCGAAGCATGCGAAGTGTTCGGCAAATCACGAGGGGTTCCTGTATACCTATCACCCCTGGACGACAAGTCTGTTGACCTTTCCGCTTGGTCTGCTCTGCCGGGTCAAATATCGCCGTCTATAAAAAGAAATAACTCAAAATTTGCATCAATGATTACATCATAAATTTACAACATTTTTAGGTTACCATAGACAGTTGAACTACATTTCAAAATATCGTTTTGTCTTTGCTCAATTTTAGTGTATGTTACATCTAATCACTATATTCTCCCCCACGAAAAAGTCTTTTTTTAGTGTTCGAAATTACATAAATTATTTTCATTATCTTTAGCTGCAATTGCTGAGTTTTTTACAAGTCCATAAATCCTACACACGTAATAGTCCGTGGGCTGGCTACACGCTAGGTCCCCCCTACCGGGATTTTATGACAGCTATATCATTGTAAAGCTTAATGAATTCCCTTTCAAATGCAACTTGTTGTTTGATATATAAGTGCTGGATAAGCATATGCGGAACGATTGATTATCTCCCCTTGAATTACAAAAAATACTTGTTTATAACTTACCATATACACATTAATGGGATCCAAAATAACCCAAATTTAAGCGCAAATGACCAAAATGCTTATAGATTTTATCAATTGACATCGTTAAATAGTAAAAGATAATTTCACACCAAAATTAGCACGAATTATGCCCCTTGAATATGTAAAACTAGAGAAAAATAGTATAGATATTGCCTTTGTTTATATTAGCTTTGCATTTGAGAATCATTTCCACAGCGAATAATTGCTAGAATTTGTATTAAAGTGTTTATTAGATGCCTTGTAATAAAAATCAAAGTGTTGACTATCGACATTCTAGGATATACTCGACATTCAAAATGATTTTCAAGATGGCCGCCGCAAAATGACCACTTGACTAAATATCGAAATATCACTGCTCTATAATTTTTTATCATATTCTGTATGTAAATGAGATAATTTCTTAGGAAAATTGAGTTTATTAAATCTAAAAGAGTGCTGCAATGCTTATAATAGAATTTTTGTCATTTTTAGCTCCACTGGCCGAAGGCCAGCGGGGCTTATGTCATGGCCCTGTGTCCGTCGTGCGTGCGTGCGTCCGTGCGTCCGTCCGTCCGTGCGTAAACAATTTTCAAACATCTTCTTCTCCAAAACTACTGGACCAATTTCAACCAAACTTCACAGAAATCTTCATTGCATGAATCTCTACCAAATTCCTTCAAAAGAATAAAATCCGTGCAGAACTTGAATTTTAATTAATTTAATTGATTTCAATTTCGAAAAATCTTTAAAAATTCTTCTTCTCCAAAACTACTGGACTAATTTCAACCAAACTTCACAGAAATCTTCCTTGCATGAATCTCTACCAAATTCCTTAAAAGAAATAAAATCCATGCAGAACTTGAATTTTAATCAATTTAATTGATTTAAGTTTTCGAAAAATCTTTAAAAATTCTTCTTCTCCAAAACTACTGGACCAATTTCAACCAAACTTCACAGAAATCTTCCTTATATGAATCTCTTCTTAATTCCTTCAAAAAGATAAATTCTGTGTATAACTTAAATTTTAATTAATTAAATTAAATTTTCGAAAAATCTTTAAAAAAATTTCTTCTCCAAAACTAATGGACCAATTTCAACCAAACTTCACAGAAATCATCCTTGTATGAATCTCTACCAAATTCCTTAAAAAAAATAAAATCTGCGCAGAACTTTAATTTTAATTAATTTAATTGATTTAAATTTTTGAAAAATCTTGAAAAATTCTTCTTCTCCAAAACTACTGGACCAATTTTAACCAAACTTCACAGAAATCTTCCTTATTTGAATCTCTTCTTAATTCCTTTAAAAAGATAAATTCTGTGTATAACTTAAATTTTAATTAAATTTAATTAAATTTTCGAAAAATCTTGAAAAATTCTTCTTCTCCAAAACTACTGGACCAATTCCAATCAAACTTCACAGAAATCTTCCTTGTATGAATCTCTTCTTAATTCCTTAAAAAAGATCAATTCTGTGTATAACTTAAATTGTAATTAATTTAATTAAATTAAATTTTAGAAAAATCTTGAAAAATTCTTCTTCTCCAAAACTACTGGACCAATTTCAACCAAACTTTACAGAAATGATGCTTGCATGAATCTCTTCTTAATTCCTTCAAAAAAATAAATTCTTTGTAGAACTTTAATTTTGATTAATTAAATTTAATTAAATTTTCGAAAAATCTTCTTTTCCAAAACTACATGACCAATTTTAACCAAACATCACACGAATCTTCCTTGCATGAATCTTCTCTAAATTCGTCATAAAAAAAAATCTGTGTAGCAACTTAAATTTTAATAAAATTAATTAAATTGAATTTTTCGAAAAATTGTTAAACAATCTTCTTCTCCAAAACTGCAGGACCAATTTCAACCAAACTTCACAGGAATCTTCCTTGCATGAGTCTCTTCCAAATTCCTTCACGATGGGATGAAAAGCTTTGCCGCTGTGGGCTAGGCTTATTTTTCGCTATATGAAACATAGTGTAATTTTAAGAAAAATTTAAAAACATTTCTGCTCCTTAATCATTCATTGGATTTCATTCTGGCGTAACATGAATCTTCTTTGGATAGACCTCTATTGTATTCCTTGAAGAATTTTGTAGTCTAAATGTCTAAAAGCCAGTGGAGCGATACAGGGCCATCTTGGCCCTCTTGTTTTTAATTTCAAAATGGCCGCCAAAATCTCAAATATGCAAAAATGATGTAAATGTTTTTTTCATTTCTGCAAATCTTCTGCACTTGATATTGTATTTTCAAATGTATTTCAATTTCTTATTAAAACTACATTATTCAACAAGTAAATAAATGACATAACCTTGAAAATATATATTTCCAGAACGGTCCTAATTACCGTATAAATTGTAATAAATCCCCATTCCCATAAATTAAGTACTGAAGAAAATCCAAATTGATTATTTTCTAGGAGAGATAAGTATTTTCCCTATTTGACAGAAACCATGTACCAGATTCTTTGAAAATGAGTCCACATTGGAGTACGTCATTGGCATCTTTTTGCATGAAGGTTTTAAGTCTTACATGGACAAGGGACGCTTTGGATAATAAGTGTTATAGAGGGTATAAAGACATTAAGGCTTATTTTGGTCATACAGCGTTTAAGCTCTTTTTTGTAGGGTGGATATGTTGAATACAAAACACCAATATGAACAATTTTGCCACGCTAAAAATGGCTTCATCACTGTTAATTTACATGACATATAATGCAATACAATAATATGTATTTTGTGTAATCTGCCTAAATGCTCAAATACGAGCATGGGTCAATGAATAACAGTTACTGACCTAACCTTTTTTATGTTTAGATCGACATCTTTTCTCTTGAAATACTTTCCATCCAGGCCTAGGCGCTTTGACCAAAAGGATATGACCATAGCAGTTGAATAAGGAGTTAAACTCAAATTAATCAACGTTAAAGGTGGTCAAGTGACATCAGTCCTGAAGTAAAGAAGTCCGAGAACTTTCCAAAGAACCACACCTAAACTGCGCCAAGAACTTTTTTCATGAGACTTAAAATTGCAACCATTCATATCCCTTTTAGAATTGAAGTCTATAGCAGCAAGGTGATGTGGATAGGAAGGGTGTGATCTAAATTGATACACATTTTTCTCGACAGCATCCATTGTACTTTGGCAATTGTGTACTAATGTAATTTCCTGTTGCAAGCAGCGGTCACATTTTGAGCGTTTGCTGCAACGTTTCTCACGCATTGTCTGCTTCAGATTGTCTAGCAACTTGGCATAGTAGCCTATGCTTAGTCAATTGTACCTTTCTTTGGTAATATGTCCAACAAAATATTTTATTGCAACCCACAATTGTCCCAAAACATTGAATACCGAACCTTGTCTGTAATATATTGAATACTTTTCTTGGCCTTTGGGATTCCATGCCAGCGTACCTAGGACTCTGGACATTTTCTCGTTCATAAGAATGCAACAAGTACTGGTAATCTCCTTGTCATTTGCCTATCGTTGAGGAATTTTAGACCCAACAGTCTGCAAGTTTGTGCATCCTTTTGCGATCAAGCAATATCTTGAAAAAAATAATGCTTGGACAATTTCTTACTTTAATTCGCTCATCAAGTATACCAGATATGTAAATTTATGACACATACCATCGACAGTAGTTGCAACTTTGCCTTCAGACCGAGCATCATCTTCTTAAGTTTCTCTATCACGTTATAACCCCCGCTCCCCCCCCACCACCACCACGATATTTTACTTGTGAATAAGATGGTACAGAAGACCAGTAAACTCATCATGCATGTTTTACCTTCATTCCCTTTTCAATACAAGTGTCGAACCATAGCAGGCTCTCCCTTTTTTGTGAAAAGGCTTTCTAATAACCGTATATTTAGACACTTTTGTTCACATATAATGACATATATATAAATCGCGGATTCCTTGGTTGATTGGAAATTGCTTATACATGAATGTATTATTCATAGCTAGCCCTTGTGTTTTATGGATTTTACCTCATCCTGAGGTTAGCTTGTTGTCTTCCACAAAAGTTAGAATACCAAAAACTAATTTGTGTAGAAGATGTTTGAAATTAATTTTAGAAATGCACGAGCATATCTAAAAACTGAAAACAAAACAAAGGATTTCAAATCTTCAGCCAGCGACATATTACAACACGACAAGTTGGAATATGATGTGGTTCCATTCTCATCTAATCAACCAACAGAAATTGCAAATTGCATTTGTTATTTAAACGAAATCTTTCAAAACAACTTTTTGTTACACGAATACGGGGATTCCTCACAAATCGAGTGTTTTCGAAGTACTGGTATCCAATAAGGTACATAATGTACAATTAATAGCTGTTTATATCATCACATATAAGTATGCTGAATTATAAATGTGTAAAACGATGTCACTTGAATGCTATTTTGATAAAGAAATGAATAATTCAGTTGCTATTATAGGCAATTTTAAATCATCAATTAATTCACATGACAGTGCAATTATGAAATTGTCCAGTTTCAACTATCGCTTATTAGAATATATTTGGTAAACTGTGTTCCTGTAACATTGCATTCCAATTAATAGAAATGGTTGGGAAGATTTCTCTTCTCCAATAGTATTGTGAAGTTTAGACTTGGAGCAAATCGTCGGTGTAAATACAAAACCTCGTATGTCGATTCTGGCGATTTTCAAAGTACACACTTGTATGCCCACTTTAGACAATTCACACGGGTTTTGGGATAATTCTACTGATCATTAAAGACACATTGTTTGTTAACAATATGTCCGAATTTCAAGTAAAACCCTTCAGTTTCAGAAAAGTTATTAAACTATTTTCTTCCCCTTTAAAATTTTCCCAAAAACGAGATACTAGGTTTTGTATTTACACCGACGAAATGTAAAAAAGCATGTATTACAAGGCAAAAATGGTATAAATCAAAGGTGACCAAACATGTACTCCAATGGGAATTCATTATTAAAAACGCTTTACATTTTTTAGTACTTAACTTTAACAAAATAAAGTTTTTTTGTATAAAAGAAAACTGTATTTCACATAGAAAAAATTCAAAGAAAGAAGGTTAAAGTTTTCAGTTTGTCATTTGCGCTAAATGGAATTTTATTGCCATTTATACGGTAATTTTTCAGAGCATAATTATATTGTTAAGATTCTCCCTTTTAATTGGTAAATCGTGAAATTTTAGTTTTCAAACACAACAAGTACACAATTTAGGGAAAAAAGATGCAAAAATGAAAGTCATTAACATAATTAGAGATTTTATTTGCTATTTAGAGAAAAGTATGCAAATAATTGTGAATGCGAATTATATAAGCCAGAATTCACTTGTTCTGTGTAGCCGATGAATAGTTTATGAACTTATTATTGATCTATTAATGTTTTTATCCATTAGAAACATTTAGCATTTTAAAAACGAAATGCATATTTATTCCCTAGAAAATCATTGTTTTAGCTAATTAAACACATATTTCTACTTTCTCATTAATATTCATGAATATGCAAATTAGCTAAAAAAAATAATGATTTCAATAAAAAGGTCTATTTGAAATTTTAAAACTAGTCTTAAGTTTTATTACCAAAATAAGTATATATCTTAAATAAGTATTTTGAAATAATTTATTGCAATTAATTGATCCAAGTACTGAAACATAGGAAAATGAGCAGTTGCCATGGTAACAGGCCTGCCATTTGCTTATCCAGCACTTTTAAATCAAACAAGAACCTGAATTCATTAACGTATTTCCTACGCTTCAAGAAAATATATAGGTCTTGAAAAATCCCACATGGTGGGGAGGGTTTCTATTCACTACTAAACTAGTAAAGTCGTCTTTTTGCAAATTAAACACATATTTTCCACAATCTCATTAATATTCATGAATATGCAAAGTAGCAAATTTTCTGAAAAATATCTTGGTTGTTAGAGAAATTTGATGACAACATTTTAAAACTAGCCTCAATGTTTTCTGAGCAAAATAAGTAATTTTATTGCAATTAATTGATCCAAGCGCTGGAACGAATGAAAATGGGTGGTTACCATGGTTACAAGCCAACTACTTGCTTATCCAGCATTTTTAAATCAAATAACAACGTGAATGTATTAATATACATCATAAGCTTCAAGAAAATATAGATCTTCAAAAATCATTCCTGAAAGGGAGGTTTAAATTCACTAGTAAAGTCTTGTTCTTAGCAAATTAAACACATTTTTCTACTTTCTCATTAATATTCATGAATATGCAAATTAGCAAATTTTCTAAAAACTATCTATATCGTGGGAGAAATATCTTGGTAATAATTTAAAACTATTTTGAAAGATTTATGACAAAAATAAGTAATTTTATTGCAATTAATTGATCCAAGCGCTGGAATGTAGAAAAATTGACGGTTGCCATGGTAACGAGCCCGCCATTTGCTTATCCAGCACTTTTAAATTGGACAACAACCTGAATCCATTACTATACATAATAAGCTTCAAGAAAATATAGGTCTTCAAAAATCCCACTAGGGGGGGAGGGTTTCGGTTATGGGCCCATGGACTATAATGACCATCTTATGTCAATCCATAGGTTCTTTGGAAATATTTAACACTTTTGCTTATATCCTACCTGGATTTGAAAATCTGCTCTTCGTTTACTTTTGCCAACATGTCGACGAAATAAAAGTCAATTATTCTTTCCTTGTCCGCCATATCCTCATTTATTTTACAGTCATGTTCCTTTTGAGATGGATGACCAGTCTGACAACCGTAGCATAATTCACGCTTCGTCTTATCTTGGACTTCATTTAAAGCTTTAGCGTACATAAAGTCTAAATAAGAGTTCATAACCATGCCATCCGTCTCTGTAGATGTAGTGTAGTCTATTGAAACACTCGTGACAGTATCATTATACCACCACAACGAAGTTATGGGGGTATACTTGAATCAGGTTGTCCGTCCGTCCGTCCGTGGACATAATCTTGTGTCCTCTTCTCCTCCCACAGTTTTTGACCAATTTTTCTGAAATTTTTTTTTACCCCCAGCTGTGGAGGGGGATTAGAAATATCCCGGCTGCCGTGTCCTGTAGCAAATGGTAAGACCCCAAGCAAAGGACAGTGTGTCTGTAACGGACCCGCTTGTTGGCCGTGAGTGGAAACTCGTAAGCCGGAAAAGGGGATCCTGGTTAGTTGAGAGAAGCTCAGGGCTCTCCAGTTTCTCAATACGCTAGCTTTGGCCTCGGCTTCGGTGTAAACGGGAGCTTAGATGGACCCGGTCTAGGCAATCGGCTGGTCGCTTTAGATGAGGCATTTATATCTTTGTCTTGAATATTGTTGTCCAAGACAGCACTTACTTTTTTGGTACAATTGATGAACCACCTGCTCTTTTTACTCTTATCTATCTAACTAGATTATCTTCACATTTTCAATCATATCACCATTAGCATAATATAATGCTACTTTTGTCATAATTTGAATTGTCATGTTATTTTGTCTTATACCTCATCTATATAGGCTCATGGGTTAATTGGGTGAAATGAGCGTTTTGATTTGGTATCGATATGCATGGCGGGGCCCTGATCTTGGGACACTGTCCATGTATGTCTTTATCACACCATCTTGTTAGTTTTGCCTGAGTATACCGTCTGGGTAACCCTGGCATGGGGAGTCGGATATCCGCTCCATTTCTATGTCCCCTTGTTGGACTCCGTGGTGGGTGGGGGCCCGGATGAAGAATTTTAAATACCTAAACATGGATACACAACATTTTAAAAGAAAGTATATGGATTATGATGCGGATAATGGACCTAGTAATATTGGATCTTTCCCAAGATTTCTTATTATTGATTCAGATGACCTGGAACAGCCCCTAACAAAACTCTCGCCTTTTGTCATACACAAAGTTCTTGTTTCTCTGGCTGGTGAGCCAAAATCAGTAAAAAAGCTTAAGTCAGGATCTCTTCTTGTCGAGGTCGAGAAACAAAAGCATGCCGAAAACCTCATGAAAATTAGCAGTTTTTTCAATATCCCTGCTACGTGTAAACCCCATGATACACTAAACAGTTCACGGGGACTTATTCGTTGTCGGGACCTACAAGGCGTATCGGAAGACGAAATCGTGAAGGAACTTTCAAACCAAAATGTAAAATCAGCTCGACGTATTTCAGTGTTTAAAGAAGGCACGAAGAAGCCCACTAATACCATTATCCTAACGTTTGGAACGGCTATTTTACCCAAATCAATTAAAGTCGGATACTTAAAAGTTGCTGTAGAGATGTACATTCCAAATCCTCTACAGTGCTTTAATTGCTTCAAGTATGGACATCACGAAAAGAAATGTGATAAAGAGGAATCATGCCCACGTTGTGCTGGAGAAGCAATGACACATAACACCGAAACGTGTCAAAAGCCACTAAAATGTTTGAATTGTGGAGGGGAACACATGTCAACTTCCCGTTCCTGTCCCGTCTGGAAAAAAGAAAAAGAAATTGTGACAGTTAAATACAAAGAAGGTTTATCTTTTCCAGAAGCAAAGAAAATCGTTGAAAACAGAATAAATTTAACTAGTTCTTATGCGCAAGCCACAAGAGTTGATTTGATTAACAAAAAAGAAAGCGGATGTCAAAACTGCAAAGACATTTTCGGGAAACTTTGTATATTATTTCCCGAAAAGAAAGCAGAGATTTCCAAACTATTTGAAAGCACTAAAACCCCATCTCCTCCTTCTCCTTCACAAATTTCAGAACCGTCTTCCTCTAAAATTATTGAACCAAAACCATCTACGGCAAATGTTTCCGGACGCTCACAAGTAAATACTCAAACGAGACAAGAACCCAAAGCTGATTCAGCGCCAACAAGTTCCAATACTACTACAGTAAGCCAGGACCCGAATGAAAATAGCAAAAAGAAAAAACAAGTTAAACCGGTGATCTCGGATCGCCAACCCAAAGGATCAAATGATCCCATTCAAAATTATAACCGTTATCATTGTCTTGAAGAAGACATGGTAACGGATGATCTGAATAATGCAGATTCTACAAGGAATAAGCAAGGCAGCAATATCATCAAATTAAATAAAAGATGAATTATTCCAAACTTCCATTGCATTGTGGTTTATTAATATTTTTATTGTGTATCATGGCGAATACTATTATTCAGTGGAATTGCCGAAGTATCAAATCGAATTTCGAAGAACTAAATCTATTAGTCTCGAAAGAAAAACCAGTGGCAGTTTGTCTGCAAGAAACTTTTCTTAAAGATGGCGACAAATTTACTCTCAAGTACCACTCTTGTTATTTCAAAAACTTCACGGGAAGCGAACGAGCTTCAGGAGGTGTTGGTATCATTGTAAAAAACAGTGTTCCACATCGTCCTGTACAGCTTGACACTACCTTACAGGCTGTAGCCGTTAGTATTTCTCTGAACAAAACTATCACACTTTGTTCCATTTACCTTCCTCCTAGTTCTCCTGTTGACAGCAGGAAACTAGATAGTCTTGTTGATCAGTTACCCAAACCTTTTATTTTAATGGGAGATTTCAATTCTCACCATACCTTATGGGGATGTTTAAACACTGACAATAAGGGCCATATTGTTGAGGACTTTATTTCAAAGAACGATCTTTCTCTTTTAAACGATAAGTCGTCGACTTATCTTCATCCTGCCACTGGTTCATACTCATCATTAGACTTGACAGTTTGCAGTCCTCAAATTTTTCCAGATTTTCACTGGAAAGTTGACGACGACCTGCATGGAAGTGACCATTTTCCGATTCTTGTATCGGAAATTGGGCCATCAGTACAGGAGCGACCACAGCGGTGGAAACTCCATAAAGCAAACTGGGGTTTGTTCAAAACTGTTTGTGAACAGTCCATTACACCACAGGTTTTTGAAGAATGTGACAACCCGGCGGAGTTGTTCACTTCTCTATTATATTCTTCTGCAGAAAAGGCTATTCCTAGAACCTCTGTTAATCCTAAACATCCAAATAAGCCATGGTATGACAATGATTGTAAAAAGGCTGTAGATAAGCGTAAGTCAGTCCTTAGAGAATTTGATCTAAGGCCTACTAAGGAAAATCTTGTTAGATATAAGATTGCGCGTGCTAGAGCACGAAGAACTATCAAACAAAGTAAACGTAGGTCTTGGAGACAGTACGTATCTAGACTTAATTCTAGATCGTCTGTCAAAAAGACATGGGACATGGTACGAAAAATAAACGGCAAAAACTCCTCTATTAGTGTCGGACATTTGAATACAGATGACGGTGGTGTTTCATCAAAACCTGAAATTGCTAACGTCCTTGCTGATACCTTTGCACAAAAGTCATCCTCTTCTAACTATTCTACAGAATTTCAGAAGTATCAAGAACAAAAAGAAAGGATTAAGTTGAACTTTAAATCTAAAAATACTGAGCATTACAATAAACACTTTACTCTGAAAGAGCTTAAAACGGCTCTTAAGAAATGTCATGACACTGCAGTTGGATCTGACGATATTCACTATCAGTTCTTAAAGCATTTACCATACCAATCCCTCCAATGTTTACTTGATATCTTTAACAGCGTTTGGGAAACGGGAATAATTCCAGCCTCATGGCGGGAAGCTATTGTGATTCCAGTGCCCAAACCTGGTAAAGATTCAGATAATCCATCCAATTATCGTCCTATAGCTTTAACTAGTTGTGTTTGCAAGACCATGGAAAGAATGGTCAATGACCGTCTTGTATGGTTTCTTGAGAAAAACAAACTTATTACGTCAGCCCAAAGTGGCTTTCGTAAACAAAGAAGTACACTTGATCATTTAGTTCGCTTCGAGACTTTTTTAAGAGAAGCTTTTATCAAGAAAGAGCACGTTGTTTCTGTCTTTTTTGATTTAGAGAGTGCCTATGACACCACATGGAAGTACGGAATTATGAATGACCTCTTTGATTTCGGTATTCGAGGTCGCCTTGCTTATTTCATTTCTGCATTTTTGGATGAACGGCAATTTAGAGTCAGGGTTGGAGATACGCTCTCTGAACCTCACGAACAGGAGATGGGTGTTCCCCAGGGCTGTATTCTTTCGGTTACACTTTTTAGTATTAAAATCAACAATATTATAAAGGCTACCTGTCCTGGTATTGAATATTTTCTTTACGTTGATGACTTTTGTATTTGTTACAGGTCAAAACATATGCATACTATTGAACGACAGTTGCAACAGGTTTTAAACAACCTGAGTAAATGGTCAAATGAAAATGGTTTTAAATTTTCCAAAACCAAAACTAAATGTATGCATTTCTGTAAATCCAGAAAACTCCATCCCGATCCAGAACTGACTCTAGACGGGATAAGAATTGAAGTTGTCCCAGAATTTAAGTTTTTGGGTCTTTTATTTGATTCTAAATTAACGTTCATCCCTCACATTGAATATCTCAGCAATAAGTGTAAGAAAGCTCTGAATCTCTTACGTGTCGTCTCCAGCATGGACTGGGGCGCAGACAAAAAAGTTTTATTACGTCTTTATAGGTCTCTTGTGAGATCGAAATTGGATTATGGATGCGTTGTTTACGGCTCTGCCCGTCAATCATACTTGCGCAAGCTTGATTCAATACACAATCAAGGTTTACGTATTGCGTTGGGCGCATTTAAAACATCGCCAATTAATAGTCTCTATGCTGAAGCAAACGAACCATCTTTAAACTTACGTCGAAAGAAATTGTCTATGGATTACTATTTGAAATTGAAATCAAATCCAGATAATCCTACACATGATTCTGTTTTTGAACCTCTTTACGAAGAGGACTTCAAAAAGAAGGAATCAGAAATTCCACCCTTTAGTTTACGTTGTAAAGCTGACATAGAATCTCTAGATTTCGATCTAGATGATGTGGCCGAACATAAAGTTCCAGACGTTCCTTTGTGGTCGTCTAAAAGTCCCACCTTTATTTATGATCTAGCTTCAACTAAAAAATCTGAAACTGATCAAGTTGTATTTAAAACTAAATTTCTTGAAATACAGGAAAAACACATTATGCACTTTCAAATTTATACAGACGGTTCTAAAATTGAAGAAAAAGTTGCTTCAGCTGCCATCTTGGATGGTTACAAATATCAGTATCGTCTGCCTGATAATTCATCCATTTTCTCTGCCGAGCTCAAGGCTATTGACCTTGCGCTTGAGCACATTATTGAAAATGGTTATTGGCGTTACATTATTTTCACTGACTCTTTGTCTAGTATGCAAGCGCTGGAACACGAGAAAACAGACAACCCTATCATAGTTAAACTTCTTGAAAAGCTGTCTCGTATCTATGCTGCTGATGAAGATACTGATATTGTCTTTTGTTGGCTTCCAAGCCATTGTGGTCTACGTGGCAACGAAGAGGCAGATAGGGCTGCCAAGGACGCGTTGTCACTAGATGTTTTACCTTTTAAAGTTCCTTTTACTGATTTTAAACCTCTAATTAATACTTTTATCCACAATGTATGGCAGAACTGTTGGAGTGACCAGGCAAATCAACGAAATAAATTATTTTCGGTTAAACCTTCACTTGGTGAATGGCTGCCAGGTCTTCGGTCTGACCGCCGCGAAGAGTTAGTTTTGGCCAGATTGCGAATCGGTCATACTCATTTGACCCATTCGCACCTATTAAAGAACGAGGTAGAACCGCAGTGTATTCCTTGTAATGAGACACTTACTGTCCAACATCTACTCATTGATTGTGTAGATCTTGCCATCATAAGAAACAGGCACTTTAACGTTGATAATTTGAAATCGTTATTTGATACCGTGAGGCCTGAGTCGATTTTTAACTTTCTTAAAGAGTGTAATCTCTTTAGAAAGATTTAGCTCTTTTTATTATAGTCTGTGATATTTGATCTGTGATACTTTAGTTACGTCTGATATTCTATATTTATTTGTTCTGTGGATTTTCCGGTCGGGTGGACTCGGACATGGGTGTTCTCTGATCTGGGAGGAGCCCATGTCTATTCGTCCTCACATCGGATTATTCATGGTTCATGGTTGTTTTTGTCTAGTTTTAATATTGTGTTATAATACTAGTATTGATTAATTTTATACAAGGTAACATTATCTATTCTTGAATTAGATATATAGTCACTATAATTTACCTTTCTGGATGTTTATGTAACTATATACATATCAGTAATTTTGTATACATCCAGGTATGTGTTGCTGTTGCGCCCAACATGACCTTAGTAGTCGACGGGCCTTAAAACACTATTCATTCATTCATTCATTCTGAAATTTTATCAGGATTTTTAGGTCACCTGACCGAAGGTCATGGTGACCTATTGCGACCGTGTTTTGTCTGTCGTCGTGCGTCGTGCGTCGTCCGTCGTGCGTTAACTTTTAACATTTTCGACTTCTTCTTGAGAACCACTGGATGGATTACAACCAAATTTGGCAGGGAGCATCCCCATGGGAAGCCGCTTCAGATTTGTATGAATCATGGAGTTATCTCCCTTTGGGGCCCCATAAGGGGCCTAAAAGGGGTTAAATAGGGTACATCTTAAAAAATCTTCTTCTCATGAACCGGCTGTTGGATTGGATTCACATTTGGAATTTAGAGTCTTTAGGGCAAGGACAACAAAGTTTGTACAAGAGAAAAAAATCCGTCCAGAAATGGCCGTGCTGGGGATGGGGGATGTGAGGGGGGGTCGCGTTATTAGTTAACTTAACATTTTTGACTTCTTCTTGAGAACCATTGGACGGATTACAACCAAACTTGGCAGGGAGCATCCCCATGGGAAGCCGCTTCAGATTTGTACAAATGGTGGAGTTATCTCCCTTTGGGGCCCCATAAGGGGCCTAAAAGAGGTTAAATAGGGTACATCTTAAAAAATCTTCTTCTCATGAACCGGCTGTTGGATTGGATTCACATTTGGTATTTAGAGTCTTTAGGGTAAGGACAACAAAGTTTGTACAAGAGAAAAAAATCCGTCCAGAAATGGCCGTGCTGGGGATGGGGGATGTGAGGGGGGTCGCGTTATTAGTTAACTTAACATTTACGACTTCTTATTAAGAACCATTGGACGGATTTCAACCAAACTTGGCAGGAAGCATCCTAAAATAGAAAGCCGCTTCAGATTTTGTACAAATCATGGAGTTATCTCCATTTGAGGTCCCATAAAGGGCCAAAAAGGGGGTTAATAGGGTACATCTTAAAAAATCTTCTTCTCATGAACCGGCTGTTGCATTGAATACACATTTGGAAGTTAAAGTCTTTAGGGCAAGGACTACAAAGTTTGTACAAGAGAAAAAATCTGTCAATAAATGGTCGTGCTGGGGATCGGGGATGGAAGGGGTTCGCATTATTACTAAACTTTGAACATTTTCTACATTTTTTTGAGACAGATTTCTACCGAACTTGGCAGGAAGCATCCCATTGGGAAGACGCTTCAGATTTATACAAATCATGGAGTTATCTCCCTTTGAGGCCCCAAAAGGGGCCAAAAGGGGGTAAATAGGGTACATATTAAGAAATGTTCTATTGTTGGATTGAATTCACATTTGGTATTTGAGTCTTTAAATAAGTTTGTACAAGAGAAAAAAAAAAAAACTGTCAAGAAATGGTGGTGCTGGGGGGTGCGCTATTAGTTAACTTTTAACATTGTCCTTAACTGTGTCTGCTCATTTGATTCAGGTGACCGATAAGGCCCTCTGGGCCTCTTGTTCACTTTAATTATATCCTACCGGGATTTGACAATCTGCACTTCGTTTACTTTTGTCAACATGTCGACAAAATAGAGGTCAATTATTCTTTTCTCATCCTCCATATCCTCATTTATCAAACAGCCATGTTCCTTTTGAGAGGTATGACCAGTCTGACAACCGTAGTTTAATTCACGTTTCGTCTTATCTTTGACTTGATACAAAGCGTTAGCGTACATAGAGTCTAAATAAGTGTTCATAACCATGACATCCGTCTCTGGAATTGTAGTGTAGTCCAATGAAACACTCGTGACAGCATCATTCTACTCTTCATCATCATACTGCGTTATCAGTCTGGTCTTGTAATTTTCGTCTTCTACTATTGACTTCAGCACAAGTACAAAAAGAGGCCCCCATTGCAGTATTCATGTTTATTGCTGAAATAGACGTAAGAGAATTCGATGATTCCACAAAGAGCAATTTTTAAGTGCCTTTTTTTCGGACAGTCTTATGGAAATTGTCAAACCGTCGTTCCAGATCGATATCCCGCTGTTTGAAACGTCCTCTAAAAGATCGGTGGTGAACCATGGTGACCAATCCCTCGATTTATTTTCATACTGATTCCACGAAAAGTTTAACGAATGTACTGATGTGAGAACAGACAAACCATTCGTTTTACGAAAACAGTCTTGACTCAAATTGTCATTCCTATTTATAAAATAAACAGTTTGTTGATGAAGATGTATCTTCTTTGTATAGATCATCATCTCCTTCTCACTGACAAAGTACGAGTATAAATAAATAAAAATGCATAATCTTTTTGACTTTTCTAATTTGATTCAAATCATTATCTTTAATCTGTAAAAAAAATAAAAAAAACTGTTGGCAAATTTAAGTCAGAGATAGCTGAGCATTGTATTTCTATATGCATTCCTATGTGAATATAAAAAATGTGGTGAAGAAGAATGTAAAAAAGTAAACTGTGATGAAGCATATTTAATTACTGTGACAAAACAAGCAAAACGGGCTAAGGGTGTCAATAAAAGTACTGTGAAAAAGATATTGCGTTTCATCACTATAAAAGTGCTTTGTTTGATGAATGTATTGTGAGAGCAAACATGACTTCCATTCGCAGTCTTTCCCATGAACTTTTTCGTGAAAACTTAAATAAGATTGCTGTTTCCTGCTTTGATTATAAACGCTACTTATTAGATGGTGGAATTAAAAGTTTAGCCTATGGACATTCAAACATTCATGTGTTAAACGTTTCAATGTCATTACTTTTTCTTGAATTATATTTTGTAGATTTACAGAATAATGAGTTATGTATTTTATATGGAAATAAAAGAAATAATGAAAAAAAAGAGATTGTTTTCTGTTACTTTTGCTATTTTTAATTGAAAAAAAAATACACATGAGACAGGATCTTGAGAAAGGTTAGTCTGGCTTACCTTACCCTAATACTGCGTTATTGGGTAAGGCACACGTCATTTATGGCTGCGCCCATTGGGCTGATATTTTACCAAAGGTAAAGAACAAAGTTCTTTAATTTTGTGAGCAGGGAAGGGTCATTAGAAGAGTAGATAGGTTTCGGTATATTTTTAGCTCGACTTTTCGAAGAAAATGAGAGCTTATACTGTCACCCGGGCGTTGGCGTTGCAACCAAGGTTAAAGTTTTTTCAAACATTAAAAAACTTCCATACTATCAAAGGGATTCAACCCAAACTTGGAATACTTATTTACCATCACACCCTCTACCTTACTACCAGGGCCCATAACCCTGGCTCCACTATATTTCGAGTTATGCCCCTTTATACTAAGCAACTTAGAAAGTCGAGCGCGCTGTCTTCGGACAGCTCTTGTTAACTCTAGCAATAAAAGTTTTACATGACCGCAACGCTAACCCGAATAAAACGGTTTTAAATTATGTACATGAAAACCATTTGAACGCAATTTGGATCCATTTCTAATCAGTAGTCCGCTTAGCTCAGTGGTTACAGCGTCTGCCTTGTGTTCTAGAGGTCGCTGGTTCGAATCCCAAGAGTGATACATATTTTAGCCTCACCCCTTTTCTTTTTACATTTTTCATATCAAATGGTTCTACAGATTGCAAAGATGCAATAAAAACACAATTACCAATTATGTTTTAATTGCATTTTAGTGATTTCTAGAATAGTGTAGTTTGAGAAAATGAATTAAAACAAAAAGTAGACGAAAAAACATTTGCCCAACGTGGGATTCGATCCCTGGACCTCTGGAGTCAAAGTCAGACGCTCTACAACTGAGCTAATCGGACTACTGGTAAAACCTGCTTCCAAATTGCCTTGATATAGTTTTCATGTACATAATTTGAAACCGTTTTATTTCGGGTTAGCGTTGAGGTCATGTAAAACTTTTATTGCTAGTATTAAAAATATACCGAAACCTATCTACTCTTCTAATGACCCTTCCCTGCTCACAAAATTGAAGAACTTTGCTCTTTATCTTTGTAATTAAATTATACCACTGGAGGCGGCCATGTTTAGTGAGTGCCTGACGTACTAAAATACATAGTACGACAGGGAACCAGACTAGAGAAAGGTCCTTTTATCCTTTACCAAAACGATAAAAATTCAAGATGATCCTATTTAAAAGCAGTTCTTGACAACAAATTTGATATTGGGAAAGGGTGAAGATTTTTAAGAACAACATGAATTCCATAACATGAAGCACAGAAAAAATATTGTGATAAAAGTCACCAGGGTTTCCATTAGGACAAGAATCCCAAGTGCCATTGACCCTTGAGGCCAAAATCCCAAGAATCAAAATGAAGCGCGAGAAAAATCAAACCGTAATCGATTGATAAAGGGGTGGGGGGGCAATGCTAAGATATGTTCTTTACTCTTTAAAGTTCATAGTAACATTTTCCCAAACTTAACAAGGTTAACCCTTTCCCAAACGACAAAATTTTACGGTTATCCACTTCGAAAACAGCTACAAATGACAAAATGGATGTTATCTAAGATAAGATTTGTGTAAAATATGGCATAGAAAATATTGAGACAAAAGGAGAAACTGCTGGTTATCAGCAGTTTCTTCTTTTGGTTTCAATGTTTTCCCAAGCAGTTTCTATTAGGGACGTCAAAACCAGGTCTTGAAATCTTGTGTAAACTGGTAGAAATCAAATTCTTGATATTGAAAAGCTGATATTTTTCATTTATGCCAAGGAAATTTCGTAGAAAAATATTTATCTTTGATAAAGTGCACCTTTAAATTTTCCTTTGATAATGCCTTGTCTAAACCACGAAAACCCATGACAATTACGATATCTGATCATTTTCCCTTTTCCTCAAGAACTTAAACCAGCTAGATCAATTATATTTCGAATAAGTAAGAAAACTTAACATTAATTGCTACAGGTACGAGGGATTTTGTTTGATATTCAATGATAATGTAATCAGAATTTCATGGCGTCGCCGAGAGCAACCTGTTGATTGATGACAAACTTCTTCATAGTTCTTGGTATTTTTAGAAGCAGATTGTGTATTTTATTGCCACACAGCTACTTCAAATCAAATTAAAGACTGTGACAAATTAATTAATGGATTTACGACTGATAATCCGCATGCATCACTGATGTCAAATTAACAATTTACACACGACTGGCAAATCAGCGAAAGATTGCGTAACACAGATTGTCGATTTTTTACTGCTCTGAACTAAAGGTGTGACCTGGATAATGGGCCAATTAGTAGATATCCCTTGAATGGTGGTGACGCATGGGTGGTAAAAATCAAGAGTCAGAATGATGCATCAGTTGAAATTTCTGATAGTCAAATTGGGGTCATTTTCATTTTTCATGCGTCAAAACCCGAGCTCCCGGGTCAAAAGGAAACCCTGTAAAAGGAGAACCACCCGTTTCTTCTTTTTCCACAATATTTTTATCTTTTCTACGAAAGAAATCAAAACGACATCTTGTTTGAGAACGGGTAAAGATTTCTAAGACACAACATGAATTCAACAACATCAAGCACAGAAAAAAATATTGTGATAAAAGGAGAACCACCACTTTCTTCTTTCATCACAATATTTTTCCAAGTTGTTTCTACTTAAGAAATCAAAGCCAGATCTTGTTTTGGAACTGGTAAAGACATTTGAGAAGATCATAAATCTGAAATTTTAAGACGGTTCTATTCAAAAGCGTTTCTTAGACAACAAATTTGGTGTTATGAAGGGATTTGTACACAAAAAATCATAGAAAAACATTGAGACAAAAGGAAGAACTGTTGATTATTAACAGTTCTTCCTTTTGTCTCAATGTTTTTTCTAAGTTTTTTTCTCTTATAGATATCAAAACGAGGACTTGTTTGGTAATTGGTTTGGTAATGGGTTAAGAGAACAATATGAATTCAGATCAGTCTATGCATATACATAGGTTGAATTGAATTCATGTTGTTCCCATAGCTTAAAATTAGACACATCAAAAACCAGGTTTTGTAAAGGAACTGTTTAAGGTGGATTCATGTTCTCTCAAAATTTCTTCACTAGTCACTTAAACACTTAGATCTAGTTTATTTGTCATATGATTATGGCCTTTATTGAATCCAGTCTCAAAGTATCTTCCATTACCACACCCTCCTTCTATTCGTTGTGTGGACCGTGGCTAAATTTACATCTTCCAAAAAAAAAACAGCATCAGCTTGAAAATGAATACATCGGAAAATATTGGAGAAGTTTACCTCTTAAATTTAATTTTCTATCTTGTCTTGTTCTTTGAAAAGTTTTGTTTTATTTACTCATAAGTAGATTGAAATTACACAAAATAGATTGACGATCTTCTTCGTATCATTATATATTCAAAATAAAATATTGAAATAGAGAGAAAAATACATACACAGAATTCCATAGTCTGTCTGATACTGGGAATGGGTGTATCACTTTGGACAGTTTTAATGGCTAATCCTGCAGTAAAAGACTGAAATATAAGCACACGTGCGCATTATATATTTGTTATATATGTGTGTTTGAAATATTAACATAATTTACAAATTTATTTTTTTTTCTTTGAACAAATCAACTTCAATGAATAATTTGAATTAAACATTAGAACTTTACTTACATTTTGCCTATCGCTTTGAACAGTTGAAATCGGTAATCCTGCAGGGAAAGGCTGAAATATAAGCACACATGTACATTACATATTAATTATATGTGTGTGTGAAATATTAACAAAATTTACAAATCTCTTTTTTTCTTAAAACAAATCAACTTCAATAAATAATTTGAATTAAACATTAGAACTTTACTTACATTTTGCCTATCGCTTTGAACAGTTGAAATCGGTAATCCTCCAGGGAAAGGCTGAAATATAAGCACACATGTACATTATGTATTTGTTATATATATATATATGTGTGTGTGTGTGTGTGTGTGAAATATTAACATAATTTACAAATCTATTTGTTTTCTTTGAACAAATCAACTTCAATAAATAATTTGAATTAAACTTTACTCACATTCTGCCTATCGCTTTGAACAGTTGGAATCGGAAATCCTGCAGGGAAAGGCTTAAATATAAGCACACATGTACACTACAAATTCAAGGTTGATCGGGCAAAAAACCAGTCGTCTATAGTGCATACTATGATTACTTAAGATTTCATACTATGACAAAGTTTCTGACCTAGGTTGACCCAATTTCCAACTCTTCCAAGATTTTATCAAGATAATCATTCTAACCTAAAAACACATACGTTATCCTTTTTAAGTAAATCTACTTTTGTGCCGTTGAGTCCGAATTCATTGCGGTCGATAATTTTGCCTCTGGAATCACCAATATTGAAAACGAACTTTGAAGCCTCCCCCAGCAGACTCTTCCCATCCGGAAAAAAGTAAGTCTTTAATTTGCTGAGCATGTCTTCGTAATTGGTGGATTTCATAACCTACAAATAAGTTTTAAAAGGGGCCACATCAAGATGTTTCTTGTAAAGCTTGGTCCAATTTGGCTCTAGTTTTGGTTTTTAAGGTGGAAGATGACAATAGCAATTTTTCAAGAAATCCCATTGAAAGTGGTATCAAATTAAAGCTTTCGTTGAGGAAAGTTCAATGCTGTGTCTTTTATTGCCAAATATTTTTCTAATACATGTGTGTGAAATATCAACATAATTTATAAATCTATTTGTTTTCTTTGAACAAATCAACTTCAATAAATAATTTGAATTAAACATTAAAACTTTACTCACATTCTGCATGCTTGTTGATTCTATGTTGGCCAACCCATACGGTTCCGGTTTTACAGTTTGCATCAAGCCATATGGCTCTTGTTTAATTTCTGGCTCTCCTTTTATTTCTGGTCTTTGCTCGTCGTGCGGCTGAAGATATTAAATAATGTTTTTATGTGATTTTATTATGTTATCATATTTGCTACAACATGACTTTTTATGCCCCCGTATCGAGAGATCGGGGGCATATTGTTTTACTTGTGTCCGTCTGTCTGTCTGTCTGTCCGTCCGACCGTCCGTCCGTCTGTCTGTCTGTCCGTCTGTCTGTCCGAAAACTTAACCTTTGCCTTTTCTCCAAAAGTATTTGACGTACAAAGCTCAAATTTGGTAAGCAACTTCCTTTCAATGATATCTATCTGTTCCATACAATTTGACCTTCCTCAATGTCATCCGTTAACCCTTATCAACCCTTTACTCTGCGAAAACTTAACCTTTCACTCCGAAAACTTAACCTTCGCTTTTTCTCCAAAAGTATTTGACATACAAAGCTCAAATTTGGTATGCAACTTCCTTTCAATGATATCTATCTGTTCCATGCAATTTGACCTTCCTCAATGTCATCCGTTAACCCTTATCAACCCTTTACTCTGCGAAAACTTAACCTTTTACTCCGAAAACTTAACCTTCGCCTTTTCTCCAAAAGCATTTGACATACAAAGCTCAAATTTGGTATGCAACTTCCTTTCAATGATATCTATCTGTTCCATGCAATTTGACCTTTCTCAAGGTCATCGCTTAACCCTTAATAACCCTTTGCTCCACGAAAACTTAACATTTTAGAAAAATGGCCATTTCGGGGGCATTTGTGTTTCACAAACACATCTTGTATGCATTTGAAGTAATAAAAAAGATAAAAACTACAACATGTAACTTTTGTTGATCAAAATATTTTTTTAATAAGATCAGATAATTCATATCAATGCTGACTTTTTCTTGTAATTATATAAACACAAATTACTTTCATAGCTCACTCATACTTAACATATAGTAATAATCTAAAAATGATAATATATATATATATATATATATATTTCTTTTTTAAAAAAGCAACTTACTTGTACATGTGGGTTGCTTTCTAGAACATTTTGAAGATAATCGAAATGTCCTATTAGCGTACAAAACATGACCACCTCATCGGACCCTAAAGTAACACTTTTGCATTTGGTGACATCGAACTCTCCGTTGACCCACGCCTTGCTCTTATCGCTCAAATGTAAATACGTGCGCCCATTATACATGTTTACTGACATCTCTTTTCCTCTACCAAAGTTGGCCCTATATTTAACACTTCCATCTTTTCTAAATATTTCCACAAATCCGCTCGCCATCTGCAGTTGTATATGAAGATATATGTATGTGGAAATGTCTAATATATACAAAACCTCCCTCCCTCTCAATTCCTAACGCCCTACACCAAAAAGCCCCCCTCTCTCTCAATTCCTAACACCCTACACTAACAAGCCTCCTCCCTCTGAATTCCTAACACCCTACACTGACAAACCTCCTCCTCCCCCCCCATTCTATCCTAACATCCTACTTTATCCTAATTATTTAACCGAACATATTTCTTAAACCTAACATTATTTTAGAGTCTCTATTTCACAAAATCACTGAGTCCATAGTGAGCACATAAGTCCATCCGAAAGTTTACTACGAAAACGAAAGCTTAACAACTTTTACAGAAGGAGAGTGCAATGAATTCGAGATTATTCAAAGTATTTATAGGCAACGATTTGAATATTCAAACATAGAGGATGGAATCTTGAATAAAGAAATTTCATTGGTTTATAGATCCGTTAAAGATCCGTTAGAGATCTATGCCTATTCAAATATTTGAAAATTTAGATATGCATCTACTTGTCATTATTATTATTATTTAGATATCCGCTCACCGAGCATTTGAATATATAGATATGCATCCAATTGCCATTCGCTAGATAACGATCTCCTTACCGCTCACTGACCAAAATGTTTGAGAACAATCATTTTATCATATTCTCACTTTTCAAACCCTTCTGTACATTACTTCAAAATGATAATTTTTCGGAAAACTTCGCGGAAAATAGTTTGCGACTTTTCACACAGAAAAAAATCAAATTAATCATATAAAAATGTTTAGAATATAATTGAAGTTATATTCTATCACAACACTAGAACCCTTTAAAAGCGAAAATTTGTATAAAATTAAATCAAATCTCATTTTAGCGCTCATGCCTGGTTTCGATCCTGAATTCTCTAGATTGCTAATCCGATGAAAGATCCACTCGACCACTTCGGTACTCAAATAATCGATATACTAAGTTTTCATTTAACGAAATGTAATATTAATCCACCCGCATCCGGGCAATTTTTTGTTTTAGTAAGTCTAGACTTACTTCACAAATTCTGTTTCCCTCAACGTAAAGAGTGAGGTCTCTCCTAAGTGTTAAACACAGGTTTTCACATCCCAGACAAAACTTCACTTCTACAATTCTCAAATTTGGCAGTTCATCAAGTTGGAAGTTTGAAGAGTCTGCCAAAATCAGTCTGGTAATTTCAAGAATTCTAACGTTAGCATTTTCATGGAATGTTGTCCCCCCTCCAACAGTTGAACATGACAGACTCGGTCGTTCAATTTTGCACTCTTCCGTCCAACATTTCACGATGAACGTGATCAAAACGAGGAAATTTGCCTTCATTTTCAATTTTACCTAACAATGGGAAGTGTGCAAAAGTATGTTTAATTCGATAACTATATCGCTATCATTGACAAAATTCGTTTGACCGAAACACCTGGAAGTAGGTTTTTGTCGTTTGAGAGTATCACATCAAAACGACTCATTGAAGTGTTTCTTTGTCCCAGAAATGCCAAGATTCTTTCGAAATCCGTTTCTGTTGAATAAATAGAGTTAGACCTCATATAATCAGACCTCATATAATCAACAGATCCTGACGTTGCATTAGCATTTGTGTCAGTGGTAGATACATGGTACTCGTCTTCCATGTTAACGCTTACTAGATCTAGCGTCGTTATTACAGAAGTCACAACATGGTTATTATTACATGGGTATATTATATTTAATTCTACACTATTAAACTTATTTTTCCGACACCCGTGCTAGTGATAAAATCACTTCCTTAACTTAACGATAACTAATAGAATCGAGCAGACAGAAATCCTACTTACAGTAGAATGAACGTCAGGTGGTGACGAAATGGCATCATTTCATCCCCTTGTAGGTGGAGTGAGCCAATGCTGGCCCATCGACATGGCGTGTTGTGTGCCATCTAGCTTACGAGGTTGTAATAGCAGGGATACACATGAGCCGGGATCTGGAAAAACGTCCCTTATAGCATTCGAGTCAGCCATGTTTCAAGGCCAGGCTGTGGCTAAGTGAAGACTGGCAGACATCCGTGCTGCTGTTTCACGATTGCTACTGGCCACGAAGAAGCTATTGGAGAACAATATGGTTCCTGATCAGACTGCGTGTATAAAGCCTAATGGGACTTTTTTTCCAGATCCTGGATCATATAATAAGGGGTGATGGCTCTTTCTATTGTATCATTTCATATGTTGTTTACCATACCCATATTGTCATGTTTGCAGGTACTCATTAGAATCGTCTCGTCGAGATGATTCAAATGAATACTCGAAACAAAGTGTTTAGATTTTATATAATGTAAACTGTAAAAAATGGTGGATTTTTTTCTGAATTCTCAAAATATGAATTGCCCATAGCTGTCATCAATGGTCAAGTTTGGAATGAAATGAAAGAAAACCAGCCAACAATTTATGAAAAGAAATTACTCAAAAATTACATCAATGTTTACATCGTACATTTACAACATGTTTAGGTTAACATAGATAGTTGAACTACATTTCAAAACAACGTTTTGCCTTTGCTCAATTTAGTGTATGTTACATCTAGTCACTTTGATCTCCCCCACCAAAAAGTCTTTTTTCAATGTGTGAAATTACATGAATTATTTTCATTATCTTTAGCCCCCATTGCTGATTTTTAACAAGTCCATAAATCCTTCACTCGTAGTGACCATCTTATGTCAATCCATGGCTTCTTTGGAAATATTAACACTCTTATTATGTCCTACCGGGATTTGACAATCTGCTCTTCGTTTACTTTTGTCAACATGTCATTGAAATAGAAGTCAATGACCCTTTCTTCATCCGCCATATCCTCACTCATTATACAGTCATGTTCCTTTTGAGAGGTATGACCAGTCTGACAACCGTAGTTTAATTCACGTTTCGTCTTATCTTTGACTTGATACAAAGCTTTAGCGTACATAAAGTCTAAATAAGTGTTCATAACCATGACACCGTCTCTGGAATTGTAGTGTAGTCCGTTGGAACGCTCATGACAGCATCATTCCACTCTTCATCATCACACTGTGTTATCAATGAGTCTGGTCGTTTTCGTCTTCTACTATTGACTTCAGCACCAGTACAACAAGAGGCCCCATTGCAGTATTCATGTTTATTGCTGAAATAGACATAAGAGAATTCGATGATTCCACAAAGAGCAATTTTTAAGTGCCTTTTTCTTCGGACAGTCTTATGGAAATTGTCAAACGGAAGTTTTCAAACCGTCGTTCCAGATCGATATCCCGCTGTTTGAACAGTCCTCTAAAAAATCGGTGGTGAACCATGGTGACCAATCCCTCGATTTATTTTCATACTGATTCCACGAAAAGTTTAACGAATGTACTGATGTGAGAACAGACAAACCATTCGTTTTACGAGAACAGTCTTGACTCAAATTGTCATTCCTATTTATAAAATAAAGAGTTTGTTGATGAAGATGTATGTTCTTTGTATAGATCATCGTCTCCTTCTCACTGACAAAGTACGAGTTTAAATAAATAAAAATGCATAATCTTTTTTACTTTTCTAATTTTGATTCAAATCATTATCTTTTATCTGAAAAAAAAAATAAAAAAAAATTGTTAGCAAATTTAAGTCAGAGACAGCTGAGCATTGTATTTCTATATGCATTCCTATGTGAATATAAAAAATGTGGTGAAGAAGAATGTAAAAAAGTAAACTGTGATGAAGCATATTTAATTACAGTGACAAAACAAGAAAAATAATTTGAATTAAACATTAAAACTTCACTTACATTCTGCCTATCGCTTTGAGCAGTTGAAATCGGTAATCCTGCAGGGAAAGGCTGAAGTATAAGCACACATGTACATTACATATTAATTATATGTGTGTGTGAAATATTAACACAATTTACAAATCTCTTTTTTTCTTAGAACAAATCAACTTCAATAAATAATTTGAATTAAACATTAGAACTTTACTTACGTTTTGCCTATCGCTTTGAACAGTTGAAATCGGTAATCCTCCAGGGAAAGGCTGAAATACAAGCACACATGTACATTATGTATTTGTTATATATATATATATGTGTGTGTGTGTGTGTGAAATATTAACATAATTTACAAATCTATTTGTTTTCTTCGAACAAATCAACTTCAATAAATAATTTGAATTAAACAATTAAACTTTACTCACATTCTGCCTATCCCTTTGAACTGTTGGAATCGGGAATCCTGCAGGGAAAGGCTGAAATATAAGCACACATGTACATAACATATTAGTTATATATATGTGTGTGTGAAATATCAACATAATTTACAAATATATTTGTTTTCTTTGAACAAATCAACTTCAATAAATAAGTTGAATTAAACATTAAAACTTTACTCACATTCTGCATGCTTGTTGATTCTATGTTGGCCAACCCATACGGTTACGGTTTTACAGTTTGCATCAAGTCACATGGCTCTTGTTTAATTTCTGGCTCTCCTTTTATTTCTGGTCTTTGCTCGTCGTGCGGCTGAAGATATTAAATATATTTTGTTATGTGATTTTTTTTATGTTATCATATTTGCTTCAACATGACTTTTATGCATTTGAAGTAATAAAAAAGATAAAAACTACAACATGTAACTTTTGGTGATCAAAATATTTTTTAATAAGATCAGATAATTCATATAAATGCTGACATTTTCTAGTAATTATATAAACACACACATTACTTTCATAGCTCACTCATACTCAACATATAGTAATAATCTAAAATGATAATATATATAAAATTATATTTTTTTTAAAAAAAAAAGCAACTTACTTGTACATGTGGGTTGCTTTCTAGAACATTTTGAAGACAATCGAAATGTCCTATTAGCGTACAAAACATGACCACCTCATCGGACCCTAAAGTAACACTTTTGCATTTGGTGACATCGAACTCTCCGTTGACCCACGCCTTGCTCTTATCGCTCAAATGTAAATACGTGCGCCCATTATACATGTTTACTGACATCTCTTTTCCTCTACCAAAGTTGGCCCTATAATTTGAATTAAACATTAAAACTTTACTCATATTCTGCATGCTTGTTGATTCTATGTTGGCCAACCCATACGGTTCCGGTTTTACAGTTTGCATCAAGTCAAATGGCTCTTGCTTAATTTCTGGCTCTCCTTTTATTTCTGGTCTTTGCTCGTCGTGCGGCTGAAGATATATGTTGTTATATGATTTTGTTATGTTATCATATTTGCTACAACATGACTTTTATGCATTTGAAGTAATAAAAAAGATAAAAACTACAACATGTAACTTGTGGTGATCAAAATATTTTTTTAATAAGATCCGATAATTCATATCAATGCTGACTTTTTCTAGTAATTATATAAATACACAAATTACTTTCATAGCTCACTCATAGTTAACATATAGTAATAATCTAAAAACGATAACATATATATTTCTTTTTTTAAAAAAGCAACTTACTTGTACATGTGGGTTGCTTTCTAGAATATTTTGAAGATAATCGAAATGTCCTATTAGCATACAAAGCATGACCACCTCATAAAATAGTTGTAAAAATAGTTGGACCCTAAAGTAACACTTTTGCATTTGGTGACATCGAACTCTCCGTTGACCCACGCCTTGCTCTTATCGCTCAAATGTAAATACGTGCACCCATTATACATGTTTACTGACATCTCTTTTCCTCTACCAAAGTTGGCCCTATATTTAACACTTCCATCTTTTCCAATTATTTCCACAAATCCGCTCGCCATCTGCAGTTGTATATGAAGATATATGTATGTGGAAATGTCTAATATATAAAAAACCTCCCTCCCTCTCAATTCCTAACGCCCTACACTAAAAAGCCCCCCTCCCTCTCAATTCCTAACGCCCTACACTAAAAAGCCCCCCTCCCTCTCAATTCCTAACGCCCTACACTAAAAAGCCCCCTCCCTCTCAATACCTAACGCCCTACACTAAAAAGCCCCCTCCTCCCCCATTCTATCCTAACATCCTACTTTATCCTAATTATTTAACCTAACATATTTCTTAAACCTAACATTATTTTAGAGTCTCTATTTCACAAAATCACTGAGTCCATAGTGAGCACATAAGTCCATCCGAAAGTTTACTACAAAAACCAAAGCTTAACAACTTTTTCAGAAGGAGAGTGCAATAAATTCGAGATTGTTCAAAGTATTTATAGGCAACGATTTGAATATTCAAACATAAGAGGATGGAATCTTGAATAAAGAAATTTCATTGGTTTATAGATCCGTTAAAGATCCGTTAGAGATCTATGCCTATTCAAATATTTGAAAATTTAGATATGCATCTACTTGTCATTATTTAGATATCCACTCACCGAGCATTTGAATATATAGATATTCATCCAATTGCCATTCGCTAGATAACTATCTCCTTGCCGCTCACTGACCAAAATGTTTGAGAACAATCATTTTATCATATTCTCACTTTTCAAACCCTTCTTTACATTCCTACAAAATGATAGGTTTTTTTTTTTGGAAAACTTCGTGGAAAATAGTTTGTGACTTTTCACACAGAAAAAAAAATCAAATTAATCATATAAAAATGTTTAGAATATAATTGAAGTTATATTCTATCACAACACTAGAACCCTTTTTAAAAGCGAACATTTGTATAAAATTAAATCAAATTTCATAACTTCGTAAAAAAATTATATAAGAAATTTTAGCGCTCATGCCTGGTTTCGATCCTGATTTCTCTAGATTGCTAATCCGATGAAAGATCCACTCGACCACTACGGTATTTACATAATCGATATACTAAGTTTTGATTTAACAAAATGTAATATTAATCCACCCGCATCCGGGCAATTTCTTTTTGTTCTAGTAAGTCTAGACTTACTTCACAAATTCTGTTTCCCTCAACATAAACGGTGAGGTCTCTCCTAAGTGTTGAGCACAGGTTTTCACATCCCAGACAAAACTGCACTTCTACAATTCTCAAATTTGGCAGTTCATCAAGTTGGAAGTTTGAAGAGTCTGTCAAAATCAGTCTGGTAATTTCAAGAATTCGAACGATAGCATTCTCATGGAATGTTGTCCCCCCCCCCCCCCCTCCAACAGTTGAACATGACAGAATTGGTCCTTCAATTTTGCACTCTTCCG
The DNA here is from genome assembly GCA_963680895.1 of Fragum sueziense. Classification (NCBI taxonomy): domain Eukaryota; kingdom Metazoa; phylum Mollusca; class Bivalvia; order Cardiida; family Cardiidae; genus Fragum; species Fragum sueziense. Next base: position 47,371,779 of record OY804605.1, read on the forward strand.
TCCCACATTTCACGATGAACGTAATCAAAACGAGAAAATTTGCCTTCATGTTCAATTTTACCTAACAATGGGATCTAGTAAGTCTAGATCTGTTTGTGTGCTTATTTTCAAAATATTTAGGATGAATGGGGGATCAAGTGAAAAGATGAAAAAAGTATTCTCCTCACACATGTTGTACTAACAATTTGTTTCATTCAGATGTTGTAATTTCTTCACAGACTTCTTGACAGCAATTGAAAACTAGAATGAATGGTGTTTTAAGGCCCGTCGACTACCAAGGTCATATTGGGCGCACCACATATCTGGATGTATTACCTCATTTAATCCACAGATCCTGGCGTTGCATTAGTACTTGAGTCAGAGTTACCTACATGGTACTCGTCTTCCATGTTAAAACTTGCTAGATCTACTAGTGATAAAATCTATCACTTCTTTAACTTTAACGATAACATATAGAATTGAGCAGACAGAAATCCTACTTACAATATCGGTAATTTCCATTTTGCTGTTTTGTTTTTAGCTCACCTGAGCACGAAGTGCTCGAGGTGAGTTATTGTGGTCACTTTTTGTCCGGCGTCCGTCCGTCCGTCCGTCCGTCAACATTTGGGGTGTTTACACTCTAGCATCCACAAAAGTTACTCAATCTTGATCAAACTTGGCCAAAACAAGTATGATCATAAGTTCTCGGACAAGTTCGATTATGGGCCTCATCGGACCAGGAAGTGCGGAGTTATCTGCCCTTGAATGTCAAAAAATGCTGTTTTTAAGTTTGTTTACACTCTAGCATCTACAATTATTGATCAATCAAGACAAAACTTGGACATAATGTTGGAGACCATAAGATCTTGGATGAGGTCAATTTTCAGTCTGATCTGACCAGAAAATTGAGAGTTATGTGCCCTTGAATTGGGCAAAATTGCCACTTTTTTGCTGTATTCAAAAAAAGAGTTAATCTAAGGGAAGGAACTCTGACACTACTTATCTTCAGTATAAGTAGAGTTACCTAGTTTGATAGAGGATATAAATAGATTTACACTCTAGAAACCTATTACCAAACAACAAAAATTTAGCCTAGTCCAAAATCATAGGTGTTGCAGACGACAAGTTCCATTGAACAAAATTTAACAATTTTTGGTCTTTCTTGGTAGAAAACATTGTGGGTAATGAAGAAATTGCTTGTCACAATGTTTTCCAAAGCCTTTATTTTGTGGGGCATCCAAAAGCGCCAATGTGTGGGAAAGGGTCAATCAAGACAAAACTTGGACACAATGTTGGGACTATAAGATCTCAGATGAGTTTGATTTTCAGTCTGATCTGATCTAAAAGTCAAGAGTTACGTGCCCTTGAATTTGACAAAATTGCCTTTTCGGCTGTTTTCAACATTTTTTACACTCTAGAATCTATAATTATTATTCAATCAAGACAAAACTTGGACACAATGTGTTGGACCATAAGATCTGGGATTAGTTTGATTTTCAGTCTGATCTAATCAGAAAGTCAAGAGTTATGTGCCCTTGAATTTGACAAAATTGCTGTTTTTTACTGTTTTCGACTTTGTTTACACACTAGAATCTACAATTATTGACCAATTAAGACAAATCTTGGACACAATGTTGGAGACTATAAGATCTCAGGTAACTTCGATTTTCAGTTTGATCTGATTAGAAAGTCAAGAGTAATGTGCCCTTGAATTTGATAAAATTGCTAATTTGGGCTGTTTTCGACCTTGTTTATACTCTAGAATCTACAATTATTTATCAATCAAGACAAAACTTGAAAACAATGTTGGGGACTATAAGATCTTGGATGAATCTGATTTTCAGTCTGATCTGATGAGAATGTTGAGAGTTATGTGCCCTTGAATTTGACAAAATTGCCATTTTCGGCTGGTTTCGACCTTGTTTACATTCTAGAATCTACAATTATTGATCAATCTATACAAAACTTGGACACAATGTTCGGAACCATAAGATCTCATATGAGTTTGATTTTCAGTCTGATCTGATCAGAAAGTCGAGCGTTTTGTGCCCTTGAATTTGACAAATTTGTTGTTTTCGGCTGTTTTCGACCTTGTTTATACTCTAGAATCTACAATTATTTATCAATCAAGACAAAACTTGGATACAATCAGGGCTACAGATAAGTGGAGGTGAAGACATACTAACATTGTTTTTTCGAATTCAAATCCTATGTTGTGGGTACTCATTTGAATCGTCTCGACGAGACGATACAAATGAGTATCTACAACATAGGGTTTGATGATCACTGACAGCATTATTGCAGTTTGAAAAGTCACCACCCCCTCTTATCTGGAGCCCTGTACAATGTTTGGCACCATAATTAAGATCTCGGATGAGTTAGATTTTCACAACCTTATTGACCATACCGTAAGTTCTTTTTCAGTCTCAAAGTAATAAATATTAATTGAATTGAACAAAAGTGTTGCTCATATCATTTAGGTTCAGGTGAGAGATATAGGACCATCATGGTCCTCTTGTTAAATAAAGAGTGTCATCGGTAAGGTATTGTGACAACAGGTCTAAAGGCCAGTTTGGAGTAGAATGAATAACAGTTTTGATTGAAGTTTCGGTCCATTAGTGCATGCTGCCCACTATAATACTTAATTCTAAATAAAAAAAAACATTCTCAAACAAGACCTTCACTGTCTCCCCAAAATGGATGAACTTGCGTCTTTAAAGTGTTAATTGAATTCTCTCTTTTTAGCCTCTTTATGACTCCGTATCGAATGTACCTAGTGCGTATTAGCAGAAATAACCCGGTTTTAAATTCAAAAAATAAATTTGGTCGGAAATTACACGCCACAGGCGCCGCAAAGAAAGTTTGGTAATCTTGTTCGTGTAAATCAAAACTGTTAACATAGAGCCATCATACATATCAATGTTGTATACCACATATTGTTATGGCCCATTGCACTCGGTAAGATGGCATGACTTTGTTCGTGCAGAAGCGTACCAACTACATGCAAAGGTTTGCAAAGGTTTGCTTAATTCGATAACTATATAGATATCATTGACAAAATTCGTTTGACCGAATCAACATGGAAGTAGATCCAAGTTTTTGTCGTTTAAGAGTATCACATCTTAACGACTTATTGAGGTGTTTCTCTGTCCCAAAAATTCCCCCAGCTGTGGAGGGGGATTAGAAATATCCCGGCTGCCCTGTCCTGTAGCAAATGGTAAGACCCCATGCAAAGGACAGCCTGTCCGTTATAAGTGCCGACCCGCTTGTTGGCCGTGAGCGGAGACTCGTAAGCCGGAAAAGGGGATCCTGGTCAGTTGAGGGAAGCCCAGGGCTCTCCAGCTTCCCAACACGCTGGCTTTGGCCTCGGCTTCGGTGTAAACGGGAGCTTAGATGGGCCCGGTCTAAGCAAACGGCTGGTCGCTTTAGACGAAGACTGTTTGATTGAACACATGTTCTATCTCGACAATTACTTTGATATTGTACAGGTCATACAATTTCTTGTATCAGCTTTTAGTTATTTTATTAAGTCTTTTCTTGTCCTCGTCTATGTAGGATCATGAGCTAATTGGGTTGATTGAATGCCTTGATCGGCGTTGAAATGCATGGTTGATCTTTATATTAAACATTCCTCATATATGTCTTTGCCGCGCTTGTTGTTTGGTCGGCTTGAGTATACCATCTGGGCATCCCTGGTATGGGGAGCTGGATATCCGCTCCAATTCCATGTCCCCTTGTTGGACTCCGTGGCGGGTTGGGGGCCCAGATGATGAATACCATTTCTTAACCATGGATACCAAAACATTTAAAAGGACGCGTTTGGATATCGAATCGGATACGGATAATCGACCAAGCAGTACGAATTTCCCAAGGTACTTGTTGATTGCATCACCCCCAGCTGTGGAGGGGGATTAGAAATATCCCGGCTGCCCTGTCCTGTAGCAAATGGTAAGACCCCATGCAAAGGACAGTCTGTCCGTTATTGGTGCGGACCCGCTTGTTGGCCGTGAGTGGATACTCATAAGCCGGAAAAGGGGATCCTGGTCAGTTGAGGGAAGCCCAGGGCTCTCCAGCTTCCGAACACGCTGGTTTTGGCCTCGGCTTCGGTGTAAACGGGAGCTTAGATGGACCCGGTCTAGGCAATCGGCTGGTCGCTTTAGATTTGGACATGTTTGTACATTTATGTCATTTCAAACATGTATGACACTACATTCTATACTGTAATCGTAATAGCAATCATCACTGTATACACTTTTTAGCTCACCTGAGCACGAAGTGCTCGAGGTGAGTTATTGTGGTCACTTTTTGTCCGGCGTCCGTCCGTCCGTCCGTCAACATTTGGGGTGTTTACACTCTAGCATCCACAAAAGTTACTCAATCTTGATCAAACTTGGTTAAACAAATACGATCATAAGTTCTCGGACAAGTTCGATTATGGGCCTGATCGGACCAGAAAGTGCGGAGTTATCTGCCCTTGAATGTCAAAAAATGCTGTTTTTAAGTTTGTTTACACTCTAGCATCTACAATTATTGATCAATCAAGACAAAACTTGGACATAATGTTGGAGACCATAAGATCTTGGATGAGGTCAATTTTCAGTCTGATCTGACCAGAAAGATGAGAGTTATGTGCCCTTGAATTGGGCAAAATTGCCACTTTTTTGCTGTATTCAAAAAAGAGTTAATCTAAGGGAAGGAACTCTTACACTACTTTACTTCGGTATAAGTAGAGTTATCTAGTTTGATAGAGGATATAAATAGATTTACACTCTTATTAACCCATTACCAAACAACAAAATTTTAGCCTAGTCCAAAATCATAGGTGTTGCAGACGACAAGTTCCATTGAACAAAATTGAACATTTTTTGGTCTTTCTTGGTAGAAAACATTGTGGGTAATGAAGAAATTGTTTGTCACAATGTTTTCCAAAGCCTTTATTTTGTGGGGCATCCAAAAGCGCCAATGTGTGGGAAAGGGTCAATCAAGACAAAACTTGGACACAATGTTGGGGACCTTAAGATCTCAGATGAGTTTGATTTTCAGTCTGATCTGATCTGAAAGTCAAGAGTTACGTGCCCTTGAATTTGATAAAATAGCCATTTTTGGCTGTTTTCAACCTTTTTTACGCTCTAGAATCTACAATTATTATTCAATCAAGACAAAACTTGGACACAATGTTTTGGACCATAAGATCTGGGAAAAGTTTGATTTTCAGTCTGATCTAATCAAAAAGTCAGGAGTTATGTGCCCTTGAATTTGACAAAATTGCTGGGGTTTTTTTACTGTTTTCGACTTTGTTTACACACTAGAATCTACAATTATTGACCAATCAAGACAAATCTTGGACACAATGTTGGAGACTATAAGATCTCAGGTAACTTCGATTTTCAGTTTGATCTGATTAGAAAGTCAAGAGTAATGTGCCCTTGAATTTGATAAAATTGCTGTTTTTGGCTGTTTTCGACCTTGTTTATACTCTAGAATCTACAATTATTTATAAATCAAGACAAAACTTGAACACAATGTTGGGGACTATAAGACCTTGGATGAGTTTGATTTTCAGTCTGATCTGACGAGAATGTTGAGAGTTATGTGCCCTTTAATTTGACAAAATTGCCATTTTTCGGCTGGTTTCGACCTTGTTTACATTCTAGAATCTACATTTATTGATCAATCTATACAAAACTTGGACACAATGTTGGGAACCATGAGATCTTATATGAGATTGATTTTCAGTCTGATCTGATCAGAAAGTCGAGCGTTTTGTGCCCTTGAAATTGACAAAATTGTTGTTTTCGGCTGTTTTCGGCTGTTTTCGACCTTGTTTATACTCTAGAATCTACAATTATTTATCAATCAAGACAAAACTTGGATACAATCAGGGCTACAGATAAGTGGAGGTGAAGACCTACTAACATTGTTTTTTCGAATTCAAATCCTATTTTGTGGGTACTAATTTGAATCGTCTCGACCAGACGATACAAATGAGTACCTACAACATAGGGTTGGATGATCACTGACAGCATTATCGCAGTTTGAAAAGTCACCACCCCCTCTTATCTGGAGCCCTGTACAATGTTTGGCACCATAATTTAGATCTTGGATGAGTTAGATTTTCACAACCTTATTGACCATAAGTTCTTTTTTCAGTCTTAAAGTAATAAATATTAATTGAATTGAACAAAAGTGTTGCTCATATCATTTAGGTTCAGGTGAGCGATATAGGACCATCATGGTCCTCTTGTATATACTTGATTTGATCTGTCCTTGTCTATGTAGGCTCATGGGTTAATTGACTTGATTGAATGGCTTGATCGGCGTTGAAATGCATGGCTGATCTTTGTTTAACAGTTTGGCCGCGGCCTTAGCGCAGTTGGTAGCGCATCTGACCCTCATTCGAGAGGTCCCGGGTTCGATACCCGGCCGCGGCTAATACCCTTTCTGACAAAATTGTCACCCACCAATGGGTTTGAAATCGTTAACCTAAGTGGGCGAGCAGCTGGAGGCTCGGTAAGGGTGTTGTGGTAGTACTGGTTTGAGAAACAACAGGAATCCATGGGTAGGTCCTCCAGCCGCCGCGATATGACCCTGGTAGTTGAAAACGGCGTAAAACCCCAATAAACTCAATTGTTTAACAGATTAATTATGTATGTCTTTGTCGCTTTTGTTTGTTTGGTTGGCTTGAGTATATCATCTTGGTATCCGTGGCATGGGGAGCTGGAGATCCGCTCCATTTTCCATGTCCCCTAGTTGGACTCCGTGGCGGGTTGGGGGGCCCAGATGATGAACATCAAATCTTCAAATATGGATACACAAAAGACAAAACGCACACGCTCTGAAATGGATAATCGATCTGGACATTCGCATTTTGCTAGGTTTCTTCTTATAGAATCAACGGATGAAAGTAAACAATTAACAAAACTGTCGCCTTTCGTAATCAATATATGTATTCTTGCTTATGCTGGTGAACCGAAATCCGCCAAAAAACTGAAATCAGGAGGTATTTTAGTAGAAGTGGAGAAAAAAGTTCATTCCGATTATCTTCTTCGAATCAAGATTTTTTTATGTCCCTGAAAAATGTACCGAACACGCTACACTGAACACGTCTAAAAGTTTCATTCGCTGTCCTGATCTTCAGGGAGTGTCTGAGGACGAAATTGTTTCCGAGTTACAATCTCAACACGTTACTGGTGCTAGGAGAATACACATTTACACAAATGGCGTTAAAAAACCTACCAACACTATCGTTTTGACATTTAACTCTGCCATTCTTTCAAAAACATTGAAAGTGGGCTATTTGAGAGTCACAGTTGACCTTTATATACCTAATCCTCTTCAATGCTACAGATGCTTTAACCGCCGTTGTGGTGGCCTGGCTGAGTCTCATGACATCGACGAGTGTAGTGAAGTGCCCCGTTGTGTTAACTGCGGAGGTGCTCATATATCCACTTCTCGTGCATGTCCACAATGGAAGAGAGAAAAGGAAATAGTAACCGTAAAATGTAAAGAGGGACTTTCCATTTTCGAGGCAAGAAAAATTGTAGAAAGTCGTACCAACATTACTTCTTATTCTCAGGCAACCAGGGAAAGTTCACTTTCCAATCAAAAACTGCATGTCAGAACTGCAAAGATTTGATTTATACAGGGTCAAGTGTCATAATTAAAACAAAAAGAAATTACCATCTGACATTATAATGAAAATGAAAGGATTGATGTGCTAATACGCTGAAATAAAAAAAAAGTTGGGTCATAGAATAGGGGTCATTATTTTCTATAAAGCAGACATGCTCAAGTGTAAAACCTAGACTTACGCCGTCCTTTAATCCTTTCCCAAACAAGACCTGGTTTTGACGTCCTTGTAAGGAAAGGCTTCGGAAAACATAGAGGCAAAAGAAGAAATTGCTGATAACCAGCAGTTTCTCCTTTTGTCTCAATATTTTCTGTTCTATAGCATACACAAATTCTATATTTAACGACACCCCTTTGTCTTCTGCAGCAGCTTTCAAATTGGAACTTTCTAAAATTTTGCCGTTTGGGAAAGGGTTAATAGCTGCTTCATAAGCATATGGCAGTCGTATTAACTGTGATGAAACTATCTGTAGTCAGAAATAATAACTCAAAAATTAATCCTACGTTTGATAGAGATAGGATTTGTGTTAAATATAGCTTAGAAAATATTGAGGCAAAAGGAGAAACCGTTGCTAATCAGCAGTTTCTTCTTTTGTTCAGGGTTCTCCCTGGCGCACAAATTTGTGCGTTTTGCTGCAGGTTTAACCTAAACGACCATCTGAAAATTATCAGCTTGGACATGAAGAAACAATGTAACAATATGCATGATCCCCTTAATTTGAAGACAAAGGGGGCATAATAACCCTCTCTACAAAAAATCAATGGAAAACTCTGTTTTGTCTCAATGTTTTCCAATGCCATTTCTATTAGAGTCGTCAAAACCAGGTCTTGTTTGGGAATGGGTTAATCGAACGTTTAAAGGCGGCCCTGTGGCTATAGTATTCATCAACAAGTCCTCTTCCAAATATATCCCACTTTTTGATTCACACAAGAAGCAACAATCCGATTAACCGATGCATACGTCTAGGCCAACCAGTTGGCTTGAGTTAGACAATCGGTTTTGTAATGTTTGTGGAAAAGACCTCAGGTTCAACGATGGTCATCGTACCAAAAGCACCTTTTCCTTGTGCCGGCTCAAATACACTAGTTCACCCTGCCTTTCCTTGCTCTCGTTGTGTATAAAAGAATGATATAACTGTAAGGGATTCACTCGATCAATGGTCTTTGAAGTCAAAGACGTCTGCAATAATTTGGGTAATATGTTGCGAAATTCTGATGCTACATATGACTTTAACCCATTACCAGACGACAAAATTTTGGACTTTTCCAATTTGAAAGGTGTAGCAGACGACAATTTCAAGTTGATGAAATTTTCAAAATATTAGCATTTTGGGTTAGAAAATATTGTGGAAAATGAAGAAATTGCTTGTCACAAGCAATTTCTTCATTTTCCACAATATTTTCCTGAGTCTTTTCTTGTAAGGGAGTCAGAAGGCGTCACTGTGCAGTAATGAGTTAATGTCTATGGAGTGCGTCGGCCGAGCTATGGAACCACGAGGAGCTCCCGGGAGTGGTGGAGCTTGTCCTCTGTGGACCAAATTTCTGAAGATATCTCAAGAAGAGCTAGTTTGTGGTCAAACAACGTTAGCAGAGGTATCCGAAGGTTTTCCAGGTACTTCGAGGAAACCGATATTCAAGAAGAAATCTGTAATAAGTTTAAGAATATCACCTTTGGAAGTAATTCATCGAATATGTCTGTTATGGCAAGAAATAGATCTGCGAGCAAATCATACTGGTGTAAAATTACATCATGTGTACATTCGGTACATTCGAGTGACAGAACAACACATTCAAGAGCATCTGTCACTGGCGCATCTGACCTGTACAGCCTGGAGGAGGAACACAGCATAGCAATACCAACTGTTGGAAATAACGAGGCGTACAGACAGACAGTCGCAAATAGATATACCACACCAAGACAGGGAGTGTGTTCCAACGAGGCATCGTCGATCGTCGAATCTGGGCACAGATCATTAACAAGTCCAGGGTCATTCTCAGAAGAAAATGCGGATGATAAAGATGGAAAGCTGTTCTTGAGTAGTGAGTACTCATCAGATGAAAACAAACTATACGTATTTATTACACAGTGTGGTAATGTTACGAGAGATGGACAACCTGGGGACATGTATCTTACCTTTAAACTGGTGAATTTTGGAAAAGTGATCAAAAGAAAAACACATGTACTCAAATACTCCACAATAGAATTTCGTCATACTCATTCTTTTGAAATGCAATTCAAATCTTTTGACCATATGAATTACTCTGGTAGCACGATACAAATCAAACTTAAATCCGGTGGAATCTTCAACAAAAAGAGGACATATAAACGTATAGTCTTGCCTCTACACTGCGTGGATTTGGATCCAAAGATTAGAGAAGAAACGTTATTTTTCTGAATCACGGGATGTTTTAGGGAAAAAGGAGAACATGATGATGTCCAGTCTTTTCATTTTCCTTAAATGTTTTCTCAATGAATTGTTTATAAAAATTACAAGCTGATGCATGCATTCTCAAGTATGACGGATTTCCGAAATAAATATTGATATAAAATGAAATGAATTTGAAAAGAATGTTAATCTTTTAGGATGGTCCAATTTGAATGTTTCTGCAGACGACAAAAAGGACATTGAAAAAGAAAGGATATGTATATAATATAGCTAAGAAAATATTGAAAAGGAGAAACTGCTGGTTATCAGCAGTTTCTTCTTTTGCCTCAATATTTTCCCAAGCCTTTTCTATCAGGGACATCAAAACCAGGTCTTCTTTGGGAAATTGTTAAATAAAGTATTCCATCTATCATTAGATACCAAACAATTCGTGCAACGTCATCCGTCATTCGGCTATCCCTCGTCAATTTTCGTTGTCACCTATGACGCCCAGAAATTGACTTGGGTATTACATCGTCAATTTCCGTATTCACGGATTACACCAGAAGTTCCGCGAAGTAAATGGTATCTAATCATGGAGCGAATACCTTAATCTGAAACAAGTAACCCTTACAATTTTTTTTCTAGACTACAAACATATATCGGACCGTTTCAATTTCAAATGACTTCCTGACTACGAAAATATGCGTGTGCTATAGCATAAGAAATTAAGTGAAAACGGAGAAATAACATTTCTTTCTTTTCTCGCCATGTCTTTCTAAACGATTTCCACTATCATCGTATACATGTAAATTGTGAACAATGTTTTGGAATGGAAAGAGAAAAAAATGAACGTTGTTTGAACCCTTTCCCATACTGCAAAAAATTGGATGGTAAACCATTGTCCTGCTGCCTTTAATTGTGTTAAAAACAAATTGCCAATTTATAATATGTGACCCGTCACACTTACAGGGACCTTATCCAAACTACAAAAATCAATATTTTGACAAACTTGTCAGACTCAGCACATGTCAACCTAACCCCGTATGCAAAAAAATGAACATGTAGTAAGATATGGGAAACATTCCGAATTTAGAAAATTCAAAAAAAGTGAAAATGTCGGCCCTAGTCTGGCTGCGCGGACTGCGCAGACTGACTAGGGTCGATATTTTTCACATTTTCTATACGGTCCCTTTTAGCGTGATGGGTCACATATATTTCAATAAGATTCCCTCAAATTTCTGCCACAATGATTGAGTAGAAAGCAGGTAGTGTAGGCTAAGATCTGACTGCACATCTGTGCAGACTGATCTTAGTCTATACTGCCTGCCAAAGCTTTGGTCACAACAGGCATATATCGTAAGCAGCATGATACGGGTTAAGTAAGACAGCTACTGTAGATGATAGAATGGATATGTGTTAAAACAGAACGTACAATCACAGTTTCACTGGTGGGTAACTCGCCCAAAGCGAGGGACGTTTTTTCGCGAACATTGTATTCCGTCGGTGTTGTTATAAAATATCGTAACTACGACTGTATCGAAGCCGTAGTTGCGAGATTTTATAACTACACCGACAGTTTGTCAAGACAAAACAGTAAACCCGGTCTGTTTTTAGAACAAGTTCATTGTCATTAGGAAAAAACCTATAAACTCATATTTAAACGCAAAATATCTATGCTTTGCTGTAGCGAAAATCGTTTTAGTTCACCAGCACCAGTAACAATGAAACCAAGGAAACATTGAGGCAAATGGATATCATGCTGATTATCAGCATTTCTTATCCTATCTCAATGCTTTCCAAATCTTTTTTATTAGGAACGTAAAAATTAGGCCCCGGTTTCTCGAAAGAACTAACGTACGTTCTCAGACTCAAATCTGAGCACCGTACTCGAATCATAAGGCCATGTGAACTTCAATCGACTTCCCTTCAACGTTGGAGAGTATTTCATTGAAGTTGAGCATGTACTCATGAATATGTATTTAAGTTTTTAGCTCCACTGGCCGACAGGCCAGCGGGCTATTGTCATGGCACTGTGTCCGTCGTGCGTCCGTCCGTCCGTAAACTTTTCCTTTAGAAATCTTCTCAAAAACTACTAGATGGATTTCAACCAAACTTCACAGGAATGATCCTTCGGTGACCCTCTCTCAAATTCCTTCAAAGAATTTGGATTGAAGTAGAAAGTCGGGAGTTATCTGCCCTTGAATGTCAAAAATGGTCATTTTGACTTTATTTTCACTCTAGCAATTACAAATATTGACTAATCAAGACAAAACTTGGACAGAATGATGGTGACTATAAGATCTTGCCTGGGGTATAATTTTCAGCCTGATCTGAATTTTACATCATGAGTTATGTGCCCTTGAATTTGACAAAATTGCCATTTACGGCTTCAATTTGACTTTGTTTTCACTTCAGCAACTACAAATATTAACCCATCAACACAAAACTTGGACAAAATGATGCTTACTATAAGATCTTGCTTCGGTGTAATTTTCAGCTAGATCTGAATCTTATGTCATGAGTTATATGCCCTTGAAATTGACAAAATTGCCATTTTCGGCTTTATTTTGACTTTGTTTTCGCTCTAGCAACTACAAATATAGACCAATCAAGACAAAACTTGTACAGAATCTTGGTGACTATAAGATCTTACATAGGTATATTTTTCAGCTTGATCTGAATTTTACATCATGGGTTATGTGCCCTTGAAATTGACAAAATTGCCATATGCAGGCGGCTTCAATGCACAACCCCATGAAAACAAGACCGGGCAAGAAACAAGTAACTAGAAAGTTTTCCGGTTGGTCGTGATTTACTGAAACAGTACATACAAACAAATGCTAACACATAAACAACGTAACAACATCAAATTCTTACATACATACGGCATTATTGCATCCACCAAGTACACATACGTTACTATTACATCAATTTCTAATGCACTTACGGCATTATGGCATCAGTTCATACCTCACATACACCATTGTTGCATAAACCCGCTAATACGTAAGTATCATTTACGCTTCTATCGTTAATGCACATACGCCATTTTACCAACTAATGCCAAGTTTAAATGTGACAATGCCTATAGGTATGTAATGTTAATGCTAAACTGTCGTAAATATTCATGGTTTACAAAGAAATTAATCTATCTCTAAATTCTGTGAAACATTGAATAAATTGTTGAAAATGCACTAAAACACAGTTATTCATTAAACCAGTTGTCTAACATTGTTTCAAATTAATTACAACAAGGCAGAATGACGTAACAGTAAGCAACTACAGCAAAATATAATTTCAATTTCAGTGAAGAAGAATAGACTGGTAGTGAAAATCCGAAAAATCAAATCAGGGAGGACAATTTGTTACAAGCAAGAGACACATATAGAATGATTCAATTATATATCACGGTCAATTCTAGCCCTGTCTCTTTGTCCGAATCAATGGCGCAAGGGGATTTTTTACAGGTCAAAGGTCATTCGGTGCATTTGTCACACATGCTTCCTAAAATGCCCCATAACTTACTCATTTATAAAGCTAAAACAATTATTTTGGTATCAAAATAAAGCTTATGATTTGCACTTTTACTTACAATAATAATATGCAACTTTTTAAGAGTGTATTTTTGTTAATATACATAAATATAGCGAAAAAATGGCCAAAAATCACAAAAATAAGTTTTGTCTAAAATTGAAAAAAAAGTTTAGAAAATACTAAATGTATGTTTGTGTTTGTGAAATTATGCTTAAAAATTGACTAGAAACCTGTTCTTGACTTATATTTTTTTGTCCACAGAATTAGTCTTTAGCTTACGCCTGTAGCTATAGCTAAAAGTGGGTGGGGTAAATTTTCCCAAAAAATACAAAAAGTGCAAACTTTGATGTAACAATACGTCTCACACATAAATGTTATTCTATGATAAATTTAAAGATATTTTATAGGAAATTATTGTTTTGAAATCATATTTGCGTGGATTTGTAGTACATATTCCTGAAAATTAATTAGATTTTTATGAGCGAAAATAACAATTAAATAAAACAGCATGTGAGCCTGATACCGCTCGAATATCAACACCACAATGTCAAAACCACGTCTCTTTCAACAAATATTTATCTAGTATACACAAAAGTGCAATTTGATAAAGCAAAACTCAAAATAATAAAAAAATATCATACAAGACAGATGAGAATACTCCTCTCAATATCTTACAGTCATTATAAGACATTAACGGGGTCCATGCTAGACTTTTCAGGAATCAGATCAACATGGGGAATGGCAGTTTGCATTTCTGTGTGTTGCATTGTATTATCTAGATCCAAATGGAAGGGAATTTAGTGATATCTATTAACTATCTATCAATGTTCAGGTTCAAATAAATGTTACTATAAGTATACTAGGACAAAAAAGATACGCAACCCATTTTTTTCATAGTATTTTCGACAAAATATGTTTTTAATGGCTATTGAGTCCATTTTTAATATACATGCATCCATACTCATAAATATAGTGTTATTTTCTTCAGATGTCGTAAATTCATCACGTGATACATAGTAAACTGTTAAAAACTGATTATCCCATGTCGTGTTTTCTAAATGGCTACTATCAAAACAATTTTTTATCAAACACAAGCTAGAACATAGACAAAGAAGAAGCCAAAACGTTCACACACTTTTCACTACCCTACGCATAGCATGGCTATGCCAAAACCAGCGCCTGGCTGCAGTACGGGCGTTGTTAGGTGAAAAAGTCAAAATGTTGTCGTAAGACATTGATTGGGCAACAGATCGACACATTTTCGACTGTATACGTTGTTGGTTCTCAATGGGACCACAACCGACCGCACACGAAGCGAACGTGCAAGAGATATGACGTCAAGGCAGGACCGTATCATCGCGTTAACCCCACCTACGGGATAGGTTTAAGACTGCAACGGAGACCGCTAATAATTCGTATGGACTTCATAACATTCGAATATCGGACCAAACTGAACGAAACAGATTGTGTTTTTCGACCTACATACATGTACATTTTTTGTCAAATTGTGCTGACGCCCGGTGTAAAAAGGGCGTTTTCTTACTAATGAAATTTACTACCAAGAAGATTTTGTGAACTTTACAAGGTGAAATGTTATTGCTTTAAATGTATTAAATTTTGTTTAAATCTGATTTGATGTCTTTGCGTAAGAAGGAATTGAAAAGGAAGTTGCGTTTCTTTTTTGTTTTAGTACATAAAGAGCGGGTAAATTAATTATATACAGACATGATTTAGAAGGACTAAACGAGCTTCATTTGAAATTTCCTTGAACAGAAATGATCTAGCTACATGTGCATCTAGGTTGACCATTCCATACGATATTTCTTTAATATATTTACATGTTTGTACGTCTGACAACCCTGCATGGACGCCTTTAAAGATGTATTCATGTTTCAGTACGTTTCGTACATAAATGGCATACATGCTATATATTTCTGTAAACAGAAGGTCAACTGCCATCATTGCAATTCTGATAATAACAACTGTCCAAGAAATCGAACTCTTCGGTTCTGCGTGTATCTCTTATTATGCAAATCACTCAGTACATGTGACATTATGTGTGTTTTATCCATCCTTCACAGGCCAGTAGGAAGCAATTTTATATTTGGGTAGCTGAAGCCCCTGCGTCTGAAAACTGAGGGGGGTAAATTTGTTTGTCCCTAAATTTTCAGTGAAAAAAAGGAAAATTCGGCATTTTTGGACAACTTTTGGGAGGGGGCTTAGCCATGCATAGCCCCCCCCCCCCCCCCCCTGTTCCTACGGCATTCTTCACAATCCCATCATGATTATTCACTAAATGTGTTCAATCAATTGGTCTTTTTCAATTACTAAGTCTAGAATTACCACGTTGATCCAGAGCTGATATGTTTTGGAGTAGACACAGATAAACTGTTGGTATATTAATAGCGGAAATCGTTGGACCTGTGATTGTTTTAGCTAACCCCATAACAATATACCTGACAAATCTATGGACAATATTTAACTTATTACTATGTCAAAATATTCATTTAGTAATAATTATCGTTGTAATCAATCCGGTATCTGTCACTTGTATGCACCTATATGGAAATATAGCAAAAATCTTTAAGAAAATAGAAATGAAATAGATTCTTGGTGTTTTGGTCTGTTCCCTTGAGATTTCAACTAATAGTCTGTAGCAGGCTTCCTAGCATACCAAAATAGAAATAAAGGTTTTCATAAAGGCTCACATTTATTTAGATAAAGACATTTTAGTGTAAAATATGAAAAACATAAGAGTGAATAATGGCCATTTTCGTAGAAAATATACAATCAAAGTCATTTTTCGTAAGGGGGTATACGGGATCTTGCCGACAAAATTTTAAAAATTTGGGTAAGATTTGGTGGCATCTGGTGATATTTTCATTGTTAAACTACACATAAAGAGGGATAATGCAGAACGAAAGCCACCGCTTGTTTTAAGCTTGCAAGACAACCAGCCAGAGCAAATACACAGGTTTTGGGTGAAAATTACAGGCTATTTTGCGGTTGAAAAGGTTTTCTGGCAAAAAGTAAAGGTTTTAAAGTTTTGCTCTGAAATTGAAGTTTTTCAAAGGTTTTATAGGTTTCAGTAGGGGCTAGCTGTAAGATATCCAAACCATGGCCTGTATAGTACTTACGGGATTATTTTTATGTAGGAAAAATATAAGGTAAAAATATATCGACCCAAATATATTTTGTGTATTGCAAATGGTAGTAGGTGGGGGTGGGGGGTAAGATGAAATGACCTTATAGTTTGAAATATATTTGCAGATCTTTTTTATTCTGCTACCAGCAGATCAATTCTGTTTAATGAATACTATGAATTGCACAAGTTCTCAGTTAAATGTAAAACACGTACAATGGTCGCAAGATAAACTGATGTTTATAAACAAAATCTAAACTTATAAAGACATGTTATTTGCTTGTGCAAATCATCTCGTCATAATTACTTAACAATCATGATTATGATCGCTACGATTTCCTTTTTATTCTTTGGTGGAAATCAGTAGATTACGCAATCACCGTTTGTTTAGTTCTTCCAACTCCACAATGTTACATTTCCATCTAGTTTGCAAATTATTAATACCCAATCTATAGAAGTCAATGCCTTGGTAACCCTAACCAGCTCTCCGCAGTAGCGTTATTTTAACCTCTTTCGTCTTCTTAACCCTATCTGCAATCTTGGAATTCCTTCATCCAAAATTTGGTAAGAAGGAGAGGACACCCATGAACTGGATGCAATTGCTCTTAACCCATTAAGCAGAATTAGACTAGGAATCGTATTATACCCTGGTTCACAACAATGACCATTTCGTCTACATTTTTCGACGCAAACATATATGTTAATCATTCTTTCCCAAATACAGGTTAGCTAATGCAATTTGCAGGTCTTATTTCTAAGGTAAGGAGAAAGGGCCTGTGACCCTTGATTTGGGAAAAATACAGCTCTATGGGAAATTTATAATTGGATATTTGGATAAAAGGTTTCTAAATTTAAATATAGGGATTCATAAACGTATACAGATCTGAAAATAATCTTTTACGGTAAGAATACAAATTTCAAGCAAAATTAAGACCGTTTTACAAGGACCGTAACATTGTTTAATTGGAGAAAATGATTTTTTGGGTACAACTGCACGGGAAAAATTCTCAGGGGGGGGGGGGGGTCAATAAACGGCCCCAGTTTCCTAGTAAAAATCTATGATTTAGATAATTTGAAAAAAATATTCCCAAATAATTAAGATAGGAGTCTTTGCTTCATTTTGATACAGTAGTTGTTAGTCAGTTGATCTTGTAAACTGCGAGTTATAGCTGTTCCCATAAAACCTCTACTACGTTTTAAAAGATATGTTTCTCTAGAAACAACACCCTCTAGCATACTGTATTTCAATTTTCCTTCGTAAAAAGACGTCAAAAAGCTTAATTCTGTTTGGGACAGGCGGTTCTGCATAATTATACAATATGTTTTAGTTTCTTCTATGTATGTTAAAAAGCAAGTACCAAATATTAACAAATTTGTGATATTTTCATAATGATTTAAAATAGTATAAAAAATGTTGGAATGTAAATAAGCAATTTTTGCAAAACTCGAATCAAGAAAGGAGACCTAGGTTTTATTTTGACACCAATACTGTAATTCAATCTGATTCTGTTAAAAAGGCCTAAAATTTCTAACTTCTGTTTTGGACAGGATGTTTTACATATGCAATGTGATTATATCCTTCCAGGAAGCTGCAAAGCTCTGTATGTATCAAATTTTCAATAATGGGTGATATTTTCATCAATTTATTAAAATGATTAAAAAAACATTGCATATGCAATTAAGCTTTTTTGCATAACTTAATTTGAGGATAGATGTCTGGGCTTTATTTTGGTAACAAATTTGTGAATATACACCACCAAGTTAGTGGGCTATAGCTTTCGTTCGAATTTCACTCTGAAAAAATGACAAAAAATGATCAAATTTTCCAATTAAATCTTCAGACTCATGCATATGCAAATCAGCTAATTTGCATATTTATACTTCAAAGTAAAGATCAATGTCTAAGCTTTATTTTGATACCTAATATGCTATTCTAAACCCAAAACTAAATGTGTTATAGCAGATTGTTTAATTATACCCTATATACCATTTATTTTTTGCACCTAGTTGACCGTTGACCTACTTAGACCTACTTCACCATTGATGCGGACATGGAGACAGGGCTTAAG
Organism: Fragum sueziense; assembly: GCA_963680895.1. NCBI lineage: Eukaryota > Metazoa > Mollusca > Bivalvia > Cardiida > Cardiidae > Fragum > Fragum sueziense. The sequence continues at coordinate 47,390,501 of OY804605.1, forward strand.
TGATTAAGGGGACATTGCTACATCGTTTAAGCATTGTCTCTTGCTTATAACAAGTTGTCCTCCCTGGAACCATTTTTAGGCCTCGTACAGAAAACTTCTCCTAGTCTAAATAACCATTATGTAATGATACAAAACCTTAAATTACTAGCGAAAGTATTCAAAAATCAATTTAACAATTCAAATTATGAAGAAATCAATTTGCAAAATAATAATTCAACTTACTAGCTTTAGGCCAATGCACCCAAGTAAGAAAATAACGCATGTTACGGCATGTACCAACAATTCAGCTCTCTGCTGCTAGAAAAAACGTCTGCTTCAGAATGGTTGCAAATTCCCGCCTACCCACTATATATACCCCCGACGTACATGTAGGACAGGTCCACGTATCAAAAATTGCAACTTGCACATGTTCCATGTATTTCAAATTCTCAAGGACATTTAATTTAAATCGAAGCGTCATGAGTAAATCTAGCAAAATTTTAGTTTTTGAAATTGGCATATGTAAATGTAGCATCAACATGCCATTTTCGGCTCTATTTTGAGTTTGTTTTCACTCAATCAACTAGAATGTTGGTGACCATAAGATCTTATATTCGTGTAATTTTCAGCTTGATTTGAATTTTACATCATGAGTTATGTGCCCTTGGAATTGACAAAATGCCATTTTCGGCTCTATTTTGACTTTGATTTCACTCTTGCAACTACAAATATCGATTTGTCTAGACAAAACTTGTACAGAATGTTGGTGACTATAAGATCTTGCCTTGGTATAATTTTTAGCTTGATCTGAACTTTACGTCATGAGTTACGTGCCCTTGAAATTGACAAAATTGTCATTTTCGGCCTTATTTTCACTTTAACAACCATTAGTATTCAGTAATCAATACTATAACTTTCACAGAATTTTGCTGACCATAAGATTTTACTTGCTTGAAATTTTCAGCTTGCTTGTTTGTGCAGCCTGAACCTTTGAAATTGCATTCAACAAGACAAACAATCAGGCCTGTGGAGCGCTTCCAGACCGCCAGGGCTGTCTAGTTTCACTTGTTTTTCCAGAAACCAGGACCAAGTCTTGTTTGGGAAAGGCGTACATGCTACTTTTGACTTTCATGAAAATATTTTTTCCGAAAAAAGACCATACACTTCCGCTCCAAACACAGAAAGTTTGAGAAATAATTTAGACAAAGGAAGAAATAAATGAGCCGGGATCTGGAAAAACGTCCCTTATAGCATTTTCAAAAATTAGGATTCAAGATCCTCCTGTTGTCAAATGCAGTCCAATATGCATTCATGCTGCTCTCTTTAAGTTACTAAAGGTCACGAAGACGCTATTAGAGAACAACATGGATCCTGGTCAGACTGTGCGTATGCACAGGCGGATCTTGATCTATGTAGGGCTCAAAAGCCTTAAGGGACGTTTTTCCAGATTCTGGCTGAATTATTATATTTTTTTTACTTTTGCTTCTATGTTTTCTTACTATAATAAAAACGAAACTGATTCTTATTGATGTCTATTTTTAGCTCCACTGGCCGACAGGCCAGCGGACTATTGTCATGGCGGTGTGTTCGTCGTGCGTCCGTGCGTCCGTCCGTCCGTAAACTTTTTCTTTAAAAATCTTCTCAGAAACTACCCGATGGATTTCAATCAAACTTCACAAGAATGATCCTTGGGTGACCCTCTCTCAGATTCCTTCAAAGAATTTGGATTGAATCAGAATAACCTGAGTTATCTGCCCTTGAATGTCAAAAAAAGCTGGTTTTGACTTTAATTTTACTCTGAAATCCACAAATATTTACCAATCAAGACAAAACTTGTACAGAATGTTGGTGACTATCAGATCTTGCTTTGGTACAATTTTCAGCTTGATCTGAATTTTACATCATGAGTTATGTGCCCTTGAAATTGACAAAATTGCCATTTTTGGCTCTATTTTGACTTTGTTTTCACTCTAGCAAATACAAATATTGACCAATCTGGACAATACTTGTACATAATGTTGATGACCATAAGATCTTGCCTTGGTATAATTTTCAGTATGATCTGAATTTTACATCATGAGTTGTGTGCCCTTGATATTGACGAAATCACATTTTCGGCTCTATTTTGACATTGCTTTCACTCTAGCAACTACAAATATTTACCAATCAAGACAAAACTGATACAGAATGTTGGTGACTGTAAGATCTTACCTTGGTATAATTTTCATCTTGATTTGAGTTTTACATCATGAGTTATGTGCCCTTGAAATTGACAAAATTGCCATTTTCGACTCTATTTTGACTTTGTTTTCACTCTAGCAACTACAGATATGAACGAATCAAGACAAAACTTGTATAGAATGTTGCTGACCATAAGATCTTGCCTTGGTATAATTTTAATTTTGATCTGAATTTTACATCATGAGTTATGTCCCCTTGAAATTGACAAAATTGCCATTTTCGACTCTATTTTGACTTTGTTTTCACTCTAGCAACTACAAATATTGTCGAATCAAGACAAAACTTGTACAGAATGTTGCTGACTATAAGATCTTGCCTTGGTGTAATTTTCAGCTTGATCTGAATTTTATAGCAGTTATGTGCCTTTTTATTGACAAAATTGCTATTTTCGGCTTTATTTTCACTTTTACAACCATTAGTATTAACTAATCAATACAGAACTTTCACAGAAATCTTACTGACCATACGATCTTACTTGCTCGTAATTTTCAACTTGGTCATGCATTTGCTTGTTTGCGCAGACTGAACCTTTGAAATTGCATTCAACAAGACAAACAATCAGGCCTGTGGAGCGCTTCCAGGCCGCCAGGACTGTCTAGTTTTATCTGCAACAGCTGTCAAAGCGGATCATCCTGATATGTTGGTGTTTGGCAAATAGTCAGGAAGGAGATGAAGGGTTTTGTTTTTTCGGGGTTTTATAATTGATATGGTCATATCACGGCGGCCGGAGCACCTAATAATGGATTCCTGTATTTAGCTCCACCGGCCGTCAGGCCAGCGGGCTATTGTCATGGCGGTGTGTCCGTCGTGCGTCCGTCCGTCCGTAAACTGATTGATAAAAATCTTCTTCTCGGAAACTACAGGATGGATTTCAATCTAACTTTACAGGAATGATCATTGGGTGACCCTCTCTCAGATTCCTTCAAAGAATTTGGAATGAATCAGAATAACCTGAGTTATCTGCCCTTGAATATCAAAAATAGCTGGTTTTGACTTTAGTTTTCTTCTAAAATCAACAAATATTAAATAATCAAGACAAACCTTTGACAGAATAATGGTGACCATAACATCTTGCCTTTGCACAATTTTCGGATTGATCGGAATTATACATGATGATTATGTGCCCTTGAAATTGACAAAATTGACTTTTCGGCTCTATTTTTACTTTGTTTTCACTCTAGCAACTACAAATATAGATCAAACAAGACAAAACTTTGACAGAATGTTGGTTACTATAAGATCATGCCTTGGTATAATTTTCAGCTTGATCTGAATTTTACATCATGAGTTATGTGCCCTTGAAATTGACAAAATTGCCATTTTCGGCATTATTTTGACTTTGTTTTCACTCTATCAACTACAAATATTCAAAAATCAAGACATAAATTAAGCAGAATGATGCTGACTATAAGATCTTGCCTTGGTATAATTTTCAGCTTGATCTGAATTTTACATCATGAGTTATGTGCCCTTGAAATTGACAAAATTGCCATTTTCGGCTTTATTTTCACTCTAATCAATAAAGAACTTTCACAGAATCTTACTGACCGTAGTATTACGATCTCACTTGCTTATCATTTTCAGCTTGGTCATGCATTTGCTTGTTTGCGCAGCCTGAACATTTGAAATTGCATTCAACAAGACAAACAATCAGGCCTGTGGAGCGCTTCCAGACCGCCAGGGCTGTCTAGTTCTCATAACGGTACTTCCACAGGACCCTAACCGAGCATCCAGCTGCTCGCCCACATAGATTAACGATATCAAATCATTCGTGATTGAGAAGAAATGCTATTGACATGTAGGTAAGCAATCATGCGAATAGACAATTTCGGCTTTGTTTAAAAATGTTGTTTGCATAGGAACGCTAAACACTGTTTGTGAAAAAGTAGGATTTGCAGGTTTTTAACGCAGTTTAAGGAATACAAACCATCATTAGCTAAAAATATCGTGCCTCTTTAGGTGTCATCCGTAGCAACGGTATATCTAGCCAATTTCCGTTGTCACGAAAGACGCTCAAAATTTGACAATGGTATATCGTTAATTTCCGTTGCCTCGGATGATGCGAGAGGATGCACGAAGTCTTTGAACTCTAATGATGGTTCGTAATACTATAAAACGTAATGTGACTGGTTCTAGTCTAGTAGATTATTTATTAGTTGATAAAAATTGTTTAAATGTTATACAAAAATTTGGGGTGTTGGATTTGAGCGAATACTCTGACCATTGTGCGGTCGAGTATTCGATCGAAACCAACACTGCGAACTTTGAAAATTGTAATATTTTTCCAGATGTTGAAATAGTAAATGAAAAAATTATCTGGAACAATGAGAATGTTTTGACTTTTCAACAATTATTGTCGGAAAATGAAAACATTTTCGAAAACATTTCTTCCCAAACTACAACGGGGGAAATTACAATAGATGAATCGATCAATAGTATTAGTAATTTATTACATGATTTATCAAAACAGGTTTTTGGTAAAACATTTAGAAAATCATACAAATGTAATAAACAACCGATATCAAAAAATCCTTGGTTCAATCAAGACTGCAAAAATGCAAGGGCTGAATTCCATAAAAAGAAAAAGCAGTTTAAAACGACAAACTCTAATAACGACAAAACAGATTTTTTGAATGCTAGAAACCATTATGCTTATACAAGAAGAAAAGCAAAATTAGCGTACCAAAGGAAAGAAGGTGATAGAATTTGTAAATTAAGTACTGGGAATACACGGGCATTTTGGAAAAATATTAAAAAGTTAAACAGAAATTCTGCGACTGACATCCCGGTGTCAGCGCAGGAATTTGTTCAGCATTTTAATAATCTCTCTAATAATTTCGGGACAGAATCGGAAAATATTAACGAAAACAATGGTATACCCAATATAAACATTGAGGAACTAGATAGACCCTTTACTGCAGAGGAAATTTCTAAAACTATATCCCCTTTATGTAACATTTTTAATAAAATATATGATACAGGTATATATCCCGAGGCATGGACAAAAGGGATCATTGTTCCCATCTTTAAGAAAGGTGAGAGGAATAATCCTTCAAATTACCGTGGGATAAGACTTGTAAGTTCGCTTGCAAAAATTTTCTCTTTGTGCCTTAGGAATAGACTAAATAAATATTGTGAGAATAATGAAATTTTAACAGACCTGCAATTTGGTTTTAGAGATAAGAAAAGTACCGTTGATTGTATTTATATTCTCCATTGTTTGATCCAGAAGGTTTTATCATTTAACAAACCATTATTTTGTGCTTTTATTGACTACGAAAAATGTTTTGACACAATAAACAGAGAGTATTTAATACAAAAATTAATATCATCAGGTTTAAGTTGTAAATTAATTCGTATGGTCAAATCACTGTATGACAAGGTGAAATCATGTATTAGAGTATCTAGTAATTCGAATCTCTCTGATTTCGTAGATATAGCAGTTGGTTTGAAACAGGGAGAGCCCTTATCTCCCCTGCTCTTCATCCTATTTGTAAATGACATTAGCAATTCTTTGAATTTAGAAAACCTAAGCCAAAATGATATAGAATACTTATCAATTTATTTACTTATGTTTGCAGATGACATGGTGCTCTTTACAACGGATAAAAACAGTCTGCAACATCTACTAAACGACATCTCTAATTATGCGAATCAGTGGGGATTGAAAATTAATGTTGACAAAAGTAAAATATGCATTTTTGAAAAACGAAGGAGAAATCGTGATTTTGTTTGGAAAATTAATGATGAAGAATTAGAAATTGTTGATAGTTTTTGCTACCTTGGTATAAAATTTTCAAAAAATGGATTATTTAAAGATGCTATATCAGCACTCCACGATCAGGCCAATAAAGCAATGATGAACCTTTTCCAAATATTTAAGAAAACGAAATTTGACATTAAAACTAAATTACTTCTATTTGATAGATTGGTGACTCCTATCTTACTATATGCGGCGGAGGTTTGGGGGAATTTATGATATGATGCAAGTAGATAAATTACATCTAAAATTTTGTAAAAGCATTCTGGGTGTAAGAAAGCAAACCCCAAACTTTGCCGTGTATGGTGAATTAGGCAGATATCCTCTATATATTATAGCAAAAGAGCGAGCAATAAAATATTGTATTAAAGTTAAAAGTAATAATGAAAGTCTTATGTCACGTATATATAATGAACAAAACTTGATAGCAAATAGATCCAATTGTTTTTGGGTAAACAAGATCTCTAAAACTTTAAATAATGCCGGTTTAACATATCTGTCACAGAAAAACAATTTAACTACTGCGGATTTTAAATTGATACAAAGTCGATTAAGGGATCATATTAAACAAGAATGGAAAAGTTCTATTTGTAATTCTTCTAAGTTAGAATACTATTGTAAATTTAAAGAACTTTTTGAATTTGAATCTTATCTACAAAATTTGAAAAATGACGAGTTAAGAAAGAATCTTACTAAATTTAGATTAGGATCTCATAAACTTGAAATTGAAGTTGGAAGAATTAATAGAGTTGATAGAAACCAAAGAATATGTAAATTATGTGACCTCTCTGTTATAGAAACAGAATTTCATTTTCTATATACGAGGTGTGTCCATAAAATACGTAGACAGGTCCAGAATAATAAGAAATAATTGCATGATCTATTTAAAATTTACACCAGCGTGTGCAGAATTTTAATATGAATATACGTACCAAATTTTATGAAAGTACACGCAACAGCTACAAAAATACACATGAAGCAAACAAGTAAAAAACCATACACGGGGCACTTTGACGTCGTTTACGACGTTGACGTTACAACTTTTCAAAGTACTCTCCATCCGCGTTCACGCACTTCCTATGTCTGTCCACCCATTTGGTATACGTTTCGCGGAACCACTCTTTCTTGTATGACCCTACAGAGGAGCGAACAAAGTACTTTAGTTCGTCTAATTCGGCAAAACGTTTGCCTCTCAGATCCGCCTTTAATCACGGAAAAACTGCAAAGTCCCTAGGCACACACTCTGGGCTGTAAGGTGCGTGATCGCTTCGCCGAGGTCTTCCCGGTCTAGTCTGGTCACAAATATCTTCCAGTCCATCCGTAAACTGTCGTTGCCATTTAAACACTAGCGCTCTGGACACGTCAGCCTTGCCTCGCTGCATAAACTTGAATGTTTCATGTTGGTGTCATGTTCGCACCGACACAGAATTTAATAAGGGCGCGTTTTTCTTCCGTCAAAGCAGCCGGTTGTTTATTGCTTATAACGTCTCCTGGCAAGTTGTTGACGTTCAAAACTTCTGGTAAAACGTCAAATGACGTCACTGCTGAAGTGAGTGTATTTCCCGCGTATTTTCTAGAAAAAAACTTGCGACAAATGACTAGTTTTATGTCTTTTTATTTTCAAATATCTGAAGTGCCCCGTGGTAGCGTTATGCTGTTGCTATGGTGACGGTTTTGCTTGTACGTACTTTCGAAAACTATATAAAATGTAGCAGAAGTATTTAAGATTAAATGGACCTTTAAATTGATAGTGGTTTGGAATCGATACAACTACTATTTGGTGGAAAACTTTGGTTGTCTACGTATTTTATGGACATACCTCGTATTTGCAGTAGATTTAGTGATATCAGGTCGAAGTACATTCCATGCACTTGGCCTAATACCAATAAATTCACTCGCACAATGGCTTCTAAAAACATAAAAGTACAAATCAACACAGCGAAGTATTTGAAGGAATCTTTTTCTAAAAGAGACACGTGTTTAAATTCAGATTCCTAACTTAACACAGATGTTTGACCAGTCTAAAATATATAAAATTGAATATTTTGATAAAATATATCCATTTTTACTTTCATAATGAATGTTTGAAGTGTTATGTTGTTTGTAAAAAACATTTGCATGTATGTATATTGCGTCATTGCCATATTTCCATGCTACTATTGTAAATGGCCAATGGCATATTTTTTTGCCGAATGCCTTTCAATAAAGTTTTTGAGTTGAGTTGAGTCGTAATACTTAAGGTTTACGAACTGAGAATGAAATGCAGAGCCACAGACGAAATTTGAAAAGTGCCAGTAATTCCTAAACTGTGTTACATTTCTATTCCAAATACAAAAATAAGTATTTTGTATGGTTTAGAATTTTGAATTAATGCATACTTATGGAAATATTTGACAAAAATGTTCAAAATTACCTCCCTTGCAAATGAATATAGAGTAAAATTAGTTTTTAAATTATTTTCTTCTTGAAGCATAATCTTGAAATCCAGCCTGGTGAATCAACTTATGTGAAGTGTATTTACAAGTGTGTGTAATTTGATGCATTTAGTATGGCTAGAAAGTGGTGTTTTCATTCTCAGTTCGTATACCTTAATCTACGTCATCTGTATGAAATATGGAGCATTTGGAAAACCTCGGTCAGAATCTAGCTCTTAAAAACACTTCTTCTAAAACGTCTTGAAGAATCTCAAAAATCTCGCTCTAAAGAATGTGCCTATTGACTTCACGTCCCTTATAGGAAAAATTCTGATACCCAGTATTTTCCCTTTTGTCTCAATTATTTATTGACTATAACACACAAAACAAGATGTGTTGGTGAAACACGAAATGGCCATTTTTGTAAAATGTTAAGTTTTCATAGAATTAAGGGTTGATAAAGGTTAGCAGATGACGTTGAGGAATGTCAAATTGTACGGAACAGGTAGATATCATTAAAAGGAAGTTGTATACCAAATTTGAGCTTTGTTTGTCAAATGCTTTTGGAGAAAAGTCAAATGTTAAGTTTTTCGGAGTAAAATGTTTTCGTAGAATAAAGGGTTGATAAGGGTTAACGGATGACCCTGAGGAAGGTCAAATTGCATGGAACAAATAGATATAATTGACAGGAAGTTGCATACCAAATTTGAGCTTTGTATGTCAAATACTTGTGGAGAAAAGGCACGTGTTAAGTTTTCGGACAGACAGACTGACGGACAGACTGACACGGACACGAGTAAAACAATATGCCCCAGATCTTTCGATACGGGGCATAAAAATATGTTGTTAGTAGCATTTATTTTCTTGTCTGCAACTCATTTGAATACGAAGCACCCTGAAATTTTGTAGTTTGGGAAAAGATTGGGGAGCTTTCCTCATAAATACGTTTTTCATCATCACTCGGACACATGTTTCAACATTTGGACAATCTGATAAAACTTTGCAGTGACAACTACCAGACACATTTTCCTTGGACAGAATGAATCTATTCATGTAGGTTGACCAATCCATACGATATGGGTTTTTTTTAATAATAATTTTACCATTTTCCGATTTGAAGCTGCTACAGAAGACAAACGGTGCAGATTTGTGTACAACAAAGCACAGAAAATATTGAGACAAAAGGAGAAAATGCTGACTATCAGCATTTCCTTCTTTTGTTTCAATGTTTTCTCAAGCCCTTTCTATTAGGGATGTCAAAACCAGGCCTTGTTTGGGAAAGGGTTAACTTATGTTTAACCACCTAGAATGTGTCGCTTGCGTTTCACAAACTTAGGGGGGTATGAACAATAACGATCTGAGATTTTCCAGTTTTTCTTCGTTTAGTCCGTTGTTTTCTCAAGCATTTTCTATAAGAGATGTCTAGGCCTGTATGGGAAAGGCATAAGTGCGATAAAATATTCCAGTGCTTTTCAATTTACACATTATCCAATCCTCCCGATTTCGTGATATGTTATTGTCTTTATAGGAGACATGATAATTGTTTACGTTGGCAGTACCCCCATTGACATTATAGATGATATAACTTATATAAACAAGACCTTCGGGGAGCGCCTCATATATGTCCGAGTGGGGTTTTCAGTGACATTATTGATTCTTCCTCAATAAGAAGCAATTTTGTACTAACAATAGTCTTGTTTTACAATTATGTTTTGATAAAGCGTCGTTGTTGTTATAAATCTCGTACTACGGCTTGACGGTCTCATAACTACACCGGCGAAATTCCATTGTTTGTCCGAAATTACTATACGCCACTTTTTACTCGATAAAATTGATCCCTATTCAAGGGAAGGTCATTCAAGACGGCAAGATGTATCTTAACCCATTAACGGCCTGCAAAATGTTAGGGTGGTCCTAATTGAAGGGGGTGGAGGTGGTGCAGTGGTAACGCGCTGGACTTGAAGCACAGGGGTCGCTGCTTCGATCCCCCGCTTCTCCAGTCTTTCGGATGAGATTTTAAATCGAGGTCCCGTCTCCATACGACCTAAGCTGTTGAGTGGGACGTAAAATTACATACAATCCAATCCTAATTGAAGGCTTCTGAAGCTGGCGAAATAGACACATTGAAAATATCATTGATGTAACATACTACATTGAAAATATTTCGATAAAAGGAGAAATGCAGAATTGTCTTATTTTGCATCAATGCATCATCTAACAGGGACGTCAAAACCAGGCCCTGGTTTCCCGAAAAACTTAAGTACATATTCCTGAGAACATGCTCAACTTCAAAGTAATACTCTCCAATGTTGAAGGGTATTCGATCGAACTTCACGTGGATTTCGTGTGATTTGAGTACGGTACTCAGATTTGAGTCTGATCACGTAATTAAGGTATTCGCACACTAATGAACGTCAAAAATCATCGGCAAATGTCGACATATGTCGACATTTTCCGTATTTTCTTTCATTTTTTTTTTCTAAAGGAAATTATTTGTGTTAGTATAATTAAATCCATTTGTTCCAATATTTTAGAGTTTTAAAGATAAAATGTTGAAAAAAATAACCTCTTACTGCATTTATCTTGAAACAAAAGTTACAGTTAAGGATTTGTTTTGATGACGTCATAACGTCGCCGCCAAAAACTACGACGTCGTTCCCGCGTTCTGTATATTTGACGTCGACGCGTGTATATCTTTTTGTCATACAATTAAAGCCAATTTGTAGGGAAATCGGTTAATAGATTTGTAAATGGGTGATTTCTAAGTGAATTATAATTCATTTTTCAATTTAACCTCTTCACAAGCTCATGTCCGAAAGAATAGATACTTAAAGCAAAACGAAATTTAACATGTTCTTTGTGTGTGTCAAAAAAACGCACAAGGCATGTTACCATGGTGATTTCTTTAATTTTGGACGGCGAAACTTCCCTATTCTTATGTATTTACTTCCTACACCTGTGTAGATATTTTTCAAGTTCTGATTAGAAAGGCCCCGCTAACACTTGATGTAGAATGACTTTTTAAATATGACGACCCAAAAAATTTCGAACAGATTTTAAAGAGAATTCTGTTGCTATGCATTCCGACTTTTGCATTTTTTCCAACATTATTGTTGCCACAATATGTCAAGAGTAAATTTTAATAGTAGTTTATTTAATAAGCTCTTGTTTGGTGCATAAATTATAGATGTTTCTGATAAATGTCACTTTTGATTCAATTTTGAGCATCTGTTACTCAGTGCGCGAAAAGCCCAATTTTCATATCGGTGTGATAATTCTTAAATTTGTCATAAAATTGTAAAATTGCGGCCAAATACCCTTATTTTTTCAGAAAAGGTGTCTCTTTGTATGTAGATTGAAAAAATAAGTGATCCATCCCGTAGAATTTTATGCCCATTAGTGTGTGAATACCTTAAGTTTTTTCGAGAAACCGGGGCCATGTCTTGATTTAGAAAGGGTCAATTGAATTTCAAAAGCGGCATGTGCATCTAGATACCGTTTCGGTTTGTAGCCCAGTGGTTACGAGTTCAAACCCCACTAGGGTAAGATGTGTCTTTGGACAAGACACTTAATTGTTAGCCTCATTCTAGCTGTATGGAGTGGGTAGGGAGGTAAAACTTACTGCCTCTTCTCGACAAAAAGAAATAAAGGGCCTATAGAAGCTTAAATAGCTTATGCACATTGTGCATCTGGTCTCGTAAACTGTATGAAGAAATTGCTGATGGATCAAAGGGCAGACGGAAGGCAAGGACAAAGCCTCGTCTTTCCATGGACATTTCTATCTCGCCATTCATAGTCCGGTACATATTGTGGCTCATGTTTACATTTTCTTTTCCTATGTAATCAATTATTAATTTATCTTACGGGTGTGTCACAATCAGATGTGCAAACTATGTTTCACCAAGGGTGATTTTTCAAAGTCATTGAATACAAAAGAGACAATATTTTCCTGAAAGGTAAATAATTTATATTCATGAAAATAATAACATTTCTTTCACAGATTTAAGGATTTAAATTATTTTACATGTTAAACTTGGGATTTTAGAGAGAAAAAAGTAAGTTACATATAATTTCTTACACATATTTGGAAATATCAATTTCATTTGAAATGGAGAAAACATTTTACATCATAACACTCACAGACTAAGCTTTCAAATGATATGCAAAACAAAGTGACCATGACGTATTTATTTTGAAAAAAATCTGATTTTCTCACATTTTATCTAAATTAGGCATGAATTGACATCTTTCAGTTTTCTTTTTTCATTCAGTATTGTCTGTACAGCCCTAAAAGTAATAAATATTGACAGGAATTTTAATTTTCTTTAAAATGATATATATGTTCTGCGCAAAGTAGGAATTAGTTCAATTCTAGAATTGTCCTGCGCAAAGTAGGAATTCTTACTTTGTCCGCCGATTCCGGAATTGTACCGGACAATTCTAGCATTGCGCAGGGCTTATAAATCGTATATTTGCATTCCTACTTTGTTCTGTGCGCAAAGTAAGAATATTTTGGACACCGTAAGAATGCTAAGTTTGGTGCAAAGTGAGAATAAAAAGATGGTAATTTTTTGATAATCTGCAATAAAATGTACAATTTATATCCTATTTTGCATACTTGCGTTAATTTCTTTCCCCGTCTTGTAATCGTGTTTTTGTGGGTTTGTCCCCCTTTTTAAAAATAGTTTCACGTGTATTTCTAACCATCATTGTATTACAAAACCTTTCTATTCCTTTTAACAACTGAATAAGAATTGACGAAGATATTACTTAGTAAAGAAAATATTGATGCAAAGGGAGAAAATGCTGGTCATTACCATTTTCCTCTCTCGTCTCAAAGTTTTGTCAGGAACTTTGTCATTTCGGGAAAGGGTTAAAGTATTATGACACTCTTTGGATTAACTTTTGTAACAATACTATCACAAACGTCTCAGTCTGTATTCGAGTAATTTGTCTCAGCTTTTGTTATTTACACCTTATAGATTTGAGACTACAATAAGGAAATGTCCCCTTCATATACATTCATCAGCCTTTGTATATTTAACAGTGTAGTACGTTTTATATAATAAAATAACATTATATTTGCATTCAAATAATCAACAATTACACATACGCATACACGAATCTTTATAGTAGGCTAAGTGATACGGCATTCTTACTCTGTATCCACTATTCCTGCATTGCGCAGACAGTTAAAATCGATAATCGATTCTTACTTTGTCCCGATTCTTACTTTGCGCACGGCCAATTCCGGAATTGTCTGCGCAATTAAGGAATTCTTACTTTGCCCGACAAAGTAAGAATTCCTACTTTGCGCAGGACAATTCCGGAATTGTACTAATTCTCACTTTGCGCAGAACATATACATTTGTTATCCTAATACGAATACTTACAGAAATAATGACTGTTGAAGTTGGTCGTATTTGCATTGAACACTGTCTACGGACTGGACATTTTAATAATGATTACAGTTCAACGGTATTAATATCATATTTGATTGACAATTAACAACACCAAAACTTTTCATATTTTAAGGGAATAAACTTTAAACAAGAAAAGTACAAATTTTGAGCAGTTATTGAGCTGTTGAATAGACATTCGGACAAACGGACAGACGATGGACATTGATAGCTCGCAGACCTTAACTATAGCACGTTAAGGTCAGATGAGCTACAAATACTTAGCTATTGTTTAAGACACAAGCATAAAAAATTCACACATCAGTTTAAACTAAAAAATGCAGCATAAATTATTTTAATGAATATGAATGTTAACCATTTCTGGAACAAGATTGGGTTTTAACGCCTGTACTAAATGAGCATGGAAAAAGATTATGACAAAAGAAGGGAGTGCTAGCAAAACAGATTATTTCTTATTTTTCATCAATATCTTCTTTGCTATGTTTTTATACAAGAATTACAACTAAACGATCATAAACTGACACGATTTAAAAACGCAAAACACATTTTCATTAACCATTCCTTTCATATTGCCTTGATCGGCACCATATTTTGGGACATTTATGAAAAAATGTATACGCTTCACGCCTCAGTGATTTTGTCGTGTTTTCTGTAAACTATCCGGACATCTGAACCGCCCATCACTAAATGCTCGTGTGTCTCGTGCATTCAAACCACGTGTTAAATCACTAAGATTTTTTGTGTACAAACTGCCACTTTGATTTACTTATTGAAAACATACGAGAACAACGAAAGAAAATTTTGTACAAAATGCTGAGGCTTACTTTGCGAAAAAGAAACCGAGTTTTTTGGCTTTTGGTTTGTGGTGTTTCGCAGATGAAGGTAGCTAGACGCTTTAATGTAGTCGAATCGACGGTTACAATGTCTATGAGACGTGTAAACGACACGGGCAGATTTACAGACCACCCACGTCCCGGTCAGCTGCGTGTAACAACTTTACGTCAACATAACTGTATGCGTTAACGTCACCAACGCAACAGATTTGTGACGGCCCAGTCTACTGCAAATTGTATGGTTGATAATCGCGGGAGGCATATGCATCGCGACATGGTGATAAATCGCCTGTGAAAACACGGGGGTCGTTGTCGTCGCTGTTCGATTCCAAGCCCTTGACTCAAAGTGCATTTTGGCATAATCTGACGTCCATTCAGGCATTATTAGTGGCTTTAAAGGTCATTTTCTGTCCTGTTATGTTAAAAATTTTAACATTTGCAATTTTACATGGTTATACATGGGTTTTGAAAGATGTAGGAGATACCATTTGTAAAAGTCCTTTTTTGCGTTTTTAAATCGTGTCAGTTTATGTCATATCGTCGTCTGCAGCAAAAAGTCAAAGTTGTGACATTTTGGGATATTGTAAATAGAATAGCGTTTATGGGAGTTAGAAATTTAATTGAGATATGGTAGAAAAAACAGGGGGGGGGGTGATTGCTGGTAAATAATCTATTCAATATGCTATTTACTTGGCTTTGGTGTTTCAAAACCTTTCTCCTTTTCTCTTTTAGAGACATCAGGAAACATTTATCAATTTAGATTAGTTTAATATTAAAAGTTTAATTTAATAAGATAGAAAAGGTTAAGAAAGCAAAATATGGTGTTTATCAGCATTTAATTGTTCTTTATACCTCAATGTACAGTACCCAATTTGGAAAATGGTTCTTGGGAAGATTTTTTTTACTGATTTCGACTGTTGGATGCCAACAATAATCAAATTCACATAAAAAAAATGATGATTAAAAGTCGACATGAGGTACTCATAATATCTGTTATGAAATTCTGTCTTGTCCGTAGACGCATTTATTTTTGCCTGTGAGCCACTATTTGACCTTACTTTCACTAAAAATACATTTCTTTCAAGGAAAAGCACAATTATTTAGCAGAAACATGTCTACAATATCAGCTAACAAAGACTGTGTCCGTTTAAGAAGCTATTTTACACCTGTCTACGGACAAGACATTTTGTCTACGGACAAGACATTTCTGTTATTGTACATAAAAAATAAAGTACTCAATACAATTTGATAAAATTTCACGCCATTCTAATTTTATAGATTTGCTAACAGCTAAAGAATCTTTTGTCAGAATCTGTAGAGATATTACTTAAAAATCACTTTGTTAAAACGTGTCTACGGACAGGACATTTTAGGTCAACGAACTTCTTGCCGAAATAGCTTAGTTACCATTTGATGCATTATGAACATTTCAATTTAAATTTTTATTTACATGTCTTTTTTCAAAAGAAAAATGAAAATAATGAAATTCTGCAAGTTGTAAGTTAACTTTTTTTTGCGCTATAAAAGACCATCTACGAAAGTGAAATTATATAACGAAAGGGTGGTCTCGGTATTTTTGTAATAAATCAATCAATTCTAATCACATCTTCATGAAATAACCTGCAGATAAAAGCTGAATAATTTCTCTAACAGAATGCTGCATGTTGTGTAGAATAATAGAACAATTTCATACAAAATTCTAAAGTGGAAAATAAGGAAAATTCAAATGAAACATCATTTTTTCATTTTTACCCCATTTTTTCAATATATTTATTACAATAACTTTTTTACCGCTAATGTATTCTTCCTAAGATTTGGTACATAACATAACAATCTTTTTGCGATTAATATAAGATCAAATTTATGTTGTTATATTGATTTGTATGTCAACTGGAATCCTATAACATGAGGCAGGTACAGGATGTACATCTGATTGTGACACACCCGTTAATTCTTTTGCGTTTATGTATATGTTGGCGAACAATCATGCAGGTCTGAAACTCATGTAAGATTCGAAGCATCGAAGGCAAAATTAAGGCAAAATCACAATTTTAAGTGTAATGTTGAGTTGAAAAAGCGAAGCAATAATTGTTTTGTGTGAAAGTATACCGTCGCTTTTCATCGAAAACCTGGTAACTGCAGCTTGTTTTAAGCTGCAATTACGACGTTTTCGTTGAAAAGCAGTGCTATTCTCTTTCGTGATCGGAGCGTACATCGTTAGGTATAGTTGATAAAATAAGGATGCGAGGAATACTTCAAAAGTAAGTCAATGCTAAGGATTTTTTAACAAAAATTCAAAGGCATGGCGTGTAAATTGCGTACTGTCACGACGTGAACTTTGATATTATCACAGGGAATAGAGAGATCTCTTGAGCGCACGAGTTCTCAAGTACTAAAGTACGGGTCACATTTTTTATCAAATGGGTTTGTTCCTGTGGACAAACAGATAAATAGGCAAGATGCATATAAGGATGAGGAGGATAAAATCCTTACACCCCGATCTATTGATAACACGGTGTATAATCGCGTGACTCTGAATTTCCAATAATCTTCAATAATTTTGTTAATACTTGACCAATTTGAATTTGGTTTGAAGCAGAGAAGGTGGTAAAATGACAGGTATAAGCTGGACGTGTTGGAATTTTTAAAAAATCAGCTGGTAAAGAGTTATTGAAGATCAACCAAAATTTTGGCTGATCTTCAATAACTTTTTTATAAGCTGATTTTTTTGAAAATCCAATATGCTCATCTAATGCGCGACATCTGTCTTCCTTCTCTGCTTTAAACCGAATTCAAATCGGTCCCATTTTAAAAAAAAAAATATTGAACATTTTTTTAGATTGTTGTGTCACGTGATTATACACCGTTGATTAGAAGCATAAAATATTTTACAATTGAAACTCGTTGTGTAATTTTACCTCGAGATATCTGAAGTTCGACAAATCCGATTTTCGTTCAGTTTTTTTTTTTTTTTTTTTTTTTTTTTTTTTTTTTTTTTTTTTTTTTTTTTTTTTTTTTTTTTTTTTTGACATACCGATTCGTTTACGTCTATTGGATGTCAACTTCGATTATAATTGGAAGATAGTAAAAAAATGGACGAGCGTTTGTTTTTTTTTTTTTTTTTTTTTTTTTTTGTTGTTGTTGTTTGTTTTTTTTTTTTTTTTCCTTTTTTTTTTTTTTTTTTTTTTTTTTTTTTTCCCTGTTACATTTCATTTGCTATATATATTTACTGAAAGTGGCATTTCACAATCATTTTACATAATTTGTAGTTGTATTCTATCTGAAAGAGCATCTGTTCTTTTGGAAATTTTGAAAATTTCAAGTCGAAATATTGAACCGTTTACGAGAAATATATATTTTTGTGTTAGAATTAGACAAATTGTTGTGGACAAAAGTTCAGATTTATATAGAATTTGTCATTTCTGCCTCAACTTTAAAAGCATATTTTTCGCTTATAAATACCAGCTTAAAAACTGATAGCATTTCTACACGTTAGAATAAACAATCTTTGCGTCAAGACATACTTTTAAGGTATATGACCTATCATTAAAAACTCTACTTTCTAGCCATTGGACATGCGTCAAATTACACACACTTGTAAATATACTTCAAATAAGTTGATTCACCGTGCCGGATTTCAAGATTATGTTTCAAGAAGAAAATGATTTACAAATATTTTTTTACTCTATATTCATATGCAAGGGAAGTAATTTATAACATATTTGTCAAATATTTCCATAATTATGCATTAATTCAAAATTCTAAACCGTTAAAAATGCTTATGTTTGTATTTGGAATGGAAATATAACACAGTTAAGGATTTACTGGCACTTTTCAAAGGATGGGTTGCAACAAGGGTTAAAATGATAGATTTTCTTTAAACTCGGTGAATTGATAGGGTTACATAATTTCTTTAATTTGTATGTGTAAAAATTCTGATGAGGGCTTATTTTTTTAGAAAATGGCCTACAAAATGGGTGGGGTAAATTGACATGAGAAGCAATTTTTTATTTTGAAGTAAAATAACGTTTTCTGTATAGATCTGATCGATTTGAAAATGTGCATGTACTTTCAATAAATTAAGGACAGAAAATTTTTGGAATCATTAATCATGTATATTAGTTCGTTGATTTTCTGTATTCATCCTTCTGTCAATCTCAGATTTTGCTTATTTTTGATGTACTAACTACGAAACTATCTCTACAGCTTTTATTTTTGTATGAATTGACATGATATTTTGTGAACATGATTCTACATGTATATAATTTAATTATATGTGTAAAGTTTGGGTCAAATCCATTGTATATAACAACAGTTATTTGACCTTGACCTTCAAAAATCATTCTAAAATGTCACTTTTTATAATTTTAAGCTATATCTTGATATAACAATGGGTTTATAAAGTATATTTCAATACATGAAGTCACATGTATAATATTCTTACTGTTTTATGTTTGTTCAATGCTAATTTCACAGTAGACATTGACCTTGACATAAAGAACAATACTGACTATTGAAAAGGAAATTGTCCACTTGCCCCTTCAAGAATCATTGTTATTATGTGCGTTAAAGTCATCATCAATTGTGAATTTTCCACTGAACTAAGTAACTACAACTAGGATATTATAAAGATAACTATTTGTTTAAAACTCACTTCTTATATCAATTTTCATGACAAATTTTAGTTCAAAATGTTAAAATTTAATATTTTACAATGACCTTTGAAGGTCAAGGTCAAATAACTTTGGTTCTGTGAAATGGATTTGACTTAAAGTTTACATATATTTTGTTACATCATATAGAATCATATTTACAAAACACCATGTCAATTCATACAAAAATAAAGGTTGTAGAGATAGTTTCGTAAAGTTAGTTCATCAAAAATAAGCGAAATCTGAGATTGACAGAAGGAAGAATAAAGAAAATCAACAAACTGATATACATGATGAATTAATCCAAAACTCTTCTGTCCTTAGTACATTGAAAGTACATGCAAAATATCAATTCGATCAAATCTATACAGAAAAAGTTATTCTACTTCAAAGTAAAAAATTGCGAAAAGATGCATCTGATCCAAATAATTATCGGCCGATAGCCCTAACAAGTTGCTTATGTAAAACACTTGAGCGTATGGTCAACGATCGTCTGATTTGGTTTTTAGAATCAAACAATTTAAACGTTGAAGTTCAAAGTGGCTTTCGACGCCAAAGGGGTACCATAGATCATCTTGGGCGGTTTGGAACCTTTTTAAGGGAAGCATTCATATGCAAGCAAAGAGTCGTTTCTGTCGTCTTTGACATGTAGAGCGCTTGTGATACGACATGGAAATACGGAATTCTCGGAGATCTTCATGACTTTGGTCTCAGGGGACGCTTACCACCTTTTATCGCTTCATTTTTACAAGAACGATACTTTAGAGTCCGCGTTGGTAACACCCTCTCTGCAGCTCGCGAGCAGGAGATGGGTGTACCGCAAGGATGTATTTTATCTGTTACTCTGTTTAGTGTTAAGATCAATAGTATAGTCAAGGCTAAAAATCCAAATGTAGAATGTTCACTTTATGTTGACGACTTTGTCATCTGTTTCCGTTCGCGGAACATGAGTCTAATTGAACGACAGCTTCAGCACTGTCTAAATAAGCTTCAAACATGGTCTGAAGATAATGGTTTTAAATTCTCCAATTCAAAAACAAAATGTATGCATTTCTGTAATCTTCGTGGAATTCACGCCGACCCAGAGCTTTTTTTAGACGGAACAAAACTTGAAGTTGTATCAGAATTCAAATTCCTAGGGGTTATATTTGACAAAAAGCTTACGTTTCTACCGCATATTCAAGCCTTGAAAAAGAAATGCAAAAAAGCTCTTAACATACTAAAAACAGTGTCACACTCAGATTGGGGTGCGGATCGCAAGGTTCTTTTGCGCCTTTATCGCTCTCTAGTTAGATCCAAGCTTGATTATGGCTTTATTGTTTATGGATCAGCGAAACCATCATATCTAAAAGTTTTAGATCCGATTCAAAATGAAGGATTACGTCTTGCTCTTGGAGCTTTTAGAACATCTCCAGTTAACAGTCTATATGTAGAGGCGAATGAGCTATCTCTTACACTCAGGAGAGAGAAACTGTCTCTTCAATATCTTCTAAAATTGAAGTCCAATCCTTCGAACCCCACTCATAGTGTTGTTTTTAATCAAAATTTAAAACGACTGTTTGAAAGAAAGTCAAATTCCATCAAACCATTTGGCATTCGAACGGAAAATTCGAGCGATCAATTGAATTTCGACCATGATTCTATTGCCATGTATCAGCTGACAGAAATTCCCCCGCGGGAACTTAAAGCTGCCGACTTCCGATTTGATCTTTCTTGTAGCAAAAAGTCGGATACTGACAAAATCTGTTTCATACCAAATATAATGAAATTAAAGAGCATTTTTCAACCTTTTATCCACTGTATACGGACGGCTCTAAAGATGTCGATTCCGTCGGCGCTTCGGCAGTATTTGGTGATAACTCGAAACAATGTCGACTACCTGATAAATCTTCTATCTTTTCTGCGGAAGTTAAAGCTATATAGACCTTGCGCTTGATATGATCGAGCAATCTGATTTCCGTCGATTCATACTTATCTCGGATTCCTTGTCTGTTTTGAAAGCTCTTAATAACCAGAAGCTAGAAAGCCCATTAATTATTCGTGTTCTCGAACGAATATCGGAATTATTGCGCACAAAACAACTTGTGTTTTGCTGGCTGCCTAGTCATATTGGAATTACTGGTAATGACAAAGCAGACAAATTAGCCAAAGCCGCTCTCAATCTTCCGTTCTCAGGTGTTAAAGTCCCCTATACAGACTTCAAACCTTCAATTTCATCGTACATTCAAACCACTTGGCAGGCCAAGTGGGATCTTGATGTTTTTAACAAACTTAAAGCTGTAAAGCCTATTCTTGGCGAATGGTACCCTGCTTACAGGTCCACTCGCAGAGAGGAAGTAATATTTGCACGTTGTCGCATAGGTCATAGTCGATTCACTCATTCGTGGTGTCTTTCACGTGAAAACCCACCAGAGTGTATTGCATGCAATGCTCCATTTTCTATGCAGCATATTTTCATTGATTGCATAGATTTTGGCTCTATCCGATCACGATATTTTAACGCTAACAGTTTAAGAACGCTTTTCGAAAGTGTTCGTGTTGAATCAATTGTAGTCTTCCTCAAAGACATTAATCTCTATAACAAACTGTGATAATTTAAACTGTGATATTACTCTTTATTTCTTCTTACATCTGTGATATTAATTTATGTGATAAATACTTTTTATTATAAATGTCATTCATATATTATTAATGATATGTACATTCCTAAGCAAACAAATACATAATAAATACTGTAGCACGGACTTTGATTGTCCAATCGGGTGGACTCGTTCATGGGTACCCTCTGATCTGGGAGGGGGCCATGTGCCTTCGTCCTCACATTGGATAATCTTTGGTTTTTCATGTGGTAATTTTTCTGTTTCACATCATTTCATTTTTACTGTTTACATTTTTACACACATGTTTTATCTTTACACACAAAGTATATTTTTTTATATTATTTACATATTTACATAGTTTTGCTGTGCGCGCTAAATGACCCTAGCTGTTGATGCGCCTTAAAACAGCATTCATTCATTCATTCATTCGTGTCAATTTACCCCACCGACTTTATTAGCAATTATCTCCAAAAGTAAGGCATTATTAGATTTTTTACACATTCAAATTAAAGATATCATGTTACCCTATCAATTCACAAAATTCAAAGAAAATCTATTCTTTGAGCAATTTTGAGCCCTTGTTGCAACCCATCCTTTGCATCTGGCTCTTTGGTGCTAATGACGGGTTGTATACGTTAAGAAATGAAATAAATGTGAAATGTCACTTTAAAAATAGTTTTGTTTAACGTTTTTGAGGCCCATTAACAATGACGGGACCATTTTTTGCATTTCGACTGATATAGAAATTCGGCCTATCCGACATAACGAGTGTCAACTGTATAATCTGTAACACTGAGCACTATCAATAACATTTAATCCAGGATCTGACAAAAATCCATTATCTCATTTGAAAACAACATATCGTCGGTCACATTCGAAAATACGCTGTAGTAACGACATTTTTATGCTCCCCGAAGGGAGAGCATATAGTCGCCGCTTTGTCTGTCCGTCCGTCCTGTCCGTCCGTCATTCCGTCCGTCCATCCGTCCGAAGCGATTTCTCCATAACCCTTCGGCTAAATCAAATGAAACTTACCATGTGAACTACCTATGACATAATGCCGATGCACTTTTCACGGTTTTTGGATTTCAGGCCTCGTCATGGCAAAAGGGGACTTAAGGTCAAATACACCTTTTCTCTAATTTCTCATAGTCTAATGGTCAGAATTTGATGAAATTGCATATTTGAGTAGCAAATCAGATGCCCTTGACAATAAACTGCTCTCCATGGCACACATTTATTGTGACAATGCCTTATTCGGGGAGCATTGTCCGTCTCTGACGGCTCTTGTTGAACGTGGCCGACGATATGTATATGAAGATCAGACTTATCGAAGTGCAGTCTATTTTTAGAATGTCTTTTACTTTCCAATACCATCTACAGTTAACCCTTTCCCAAACGCCGAAATTTTTAAACTGATCCAATTTGAAAGCTCCTGCCTGACGACAAAATAAATTAACCCTTTCCCAAACGACAAAATTTTAGGGTGATCCACTTCAAAAATTGCCACAAATGACAAAATGAAAGTTAATAAAGATAAAATTTCTGTGGAATATGGCATAGAAAATATTGAGACAAAAGGAGAAACTGCTGGTTATCAGCAGTTTCTTCTTTTGTTTCAATGTTTTCCAAAGCCATTTCTATTAGGGGCGTCAAAACCAGGTCTTGTTTGGGAAAGAGTTAAACTAAGTGTGGAAAATATAAATATTATAGCATGGAAAATATTGAGGCAAAAGGAGAAACTGCTGGTTATCAGCAGTTTCTTCTTTTGCCTAAATGTTTTCCCCAAGCTTTTTTTCTTAGGGACATCAAAACCAGGCCCTGTTAGGAAAAAGGTTAATGTAGAGGTTATTTGGGAACAGTACGGATCCTGATCAGACTGTGCAAATGCACAGACTGATCTGGATCCATAATCTTCTCAAATGTAACCCTTTTCAGGCTCCCAACTCATTTATGTGGTTTATTTATGACTGGTAGTCCGGGCAATTAATGAATTAGATCTATTACAGTTTTCTTTTTAAAAGCAGTTATATGGCACATAAAAGTAAAGTACATTTACTCTTGCCCAAATTGACGTGCCTAATTACAAAGACTTTTGGAAACATTGGGTCAAAAAAGATTATTTTATCTTTTATCGTTTATCTTTATAAAGGGGACCCATGTTAAATTGTCACGTTCAGGTAGCATTTAATCAGGTAGAAATATACTAGGACGAAAAAGAAACGCCGGGTATATCAAATATGTAACACATACTTTATTGCTTGGCCTAGAATAATGAAAATCGGTCAGATTTATGTGTTGTTCGCTGTACCGTTTAAAACTACACAATACCTCGCCTCTTCGCACCTTGAGAGGCTTGTGCTCAAATGCAAGAATCCCGTGCAGGGGATGGTCATTGAGTTTGCCCAAGGAAAAAATCAGTCTATTTGATACTTTTCAAGTATTCATATCGGTTTTTCAACGTTTACCTCAAATTTAGCAATTTACATCAATGCCGCGATTGTCGGAAGTCGAGCGGGGACAAGCTATAGCAATGCGTGTGCAGGGTCAAGGCTAACAGCAGGTTGCTGCACATTTTGGTGTGCATATCCGAACTAATAAACATCTTGTTTAACGTCTGCGAGTGACGTGGAGGGTCAACGACCGACTGCGAAGTAGGCGTCACGACGCCACGTCAGGATCGGTTTATGACACTTTCTCACTTACGTAGCCGCTATGTCACAGCTAGCGAAACTGCAAATAGTTTACACTATAGGCAGTCATAATCACCATACTCATCCCGATACGGCTCGATACCGCTTACGCAACAATGGCCTAAGAGCCCGACGTCCCTATTTCGGTCTGCTGCTAACTCATGTCATCGTTAAAAGGGGGTATTTTTCCACAAAATCAGCATCGGAAATCGATTGAAACTTCAACAGCTGATTTCATTAAGATTGCATTTCTCATAAAATGAATATAATTATCCAATAATACAATTTATCCATTAAAACAATCATTATAGGTTACCCGGCGTTTCTTTTTCGTCCTAGTATATATTCAAGTGTGCGGATAGATAATTTTTATGCCACCGTATCGAGAGATCGGGGCATATTGTTTTACTCGTGTCCGTCCGTCTTTCCAAAAAATAACGTTAGCATTTTCTCCAGAAGTATTTAACAGATAAATCTGAAATTTGGTATGTAACCTTCGTTCAATGATATTTAACTGTTCCATGCAATATAATCGTCAACCTCGTGACTGTTCCAATTTAATTCTGGTCATAGGAATATGTAGCATGAGCCCCTTTCAGATAATTTGTGACCCGTCACGCTAAAAGGGACCTTATCCGAACTCCAAAAATCCAAATTTTGACAAACTTGTAACACTCAGCACAGGTCAACCAGATCCCGTATGCGAAAAATGAACATATTTTAAGATAGGGAAAGCATTCTGGATTTAGAAAATTACATAAAAGTGAAAAATGTCGGCCCTAGTCTGGCTGCGCGGATTGCGCAGACAGGCTAGGATCGATATTTTTCACACAACCGATAAGGTCCCTTTTAGCGTGACGCGTCACATTTATTTTTGTCTTGCAGAGTTGTGGTAGTACTGGTGTGAGAAACGATAGGAATTCATGGTTAGGTGCTCCAGCAACCGCGATATGACCTTAGTAGTTGAAAACGGCGTAAAACCCCAATAAATCAAATCAAAACAAAATTCATACAGTATAAAATGTTGCTGTTCTCAATACGATTAAATTGTTCCTATAATAAACGTGATAGAAGTTGACAAAATAACAAACAGGCCAAACACACAGAAGAAAATCCTATCTGAGTACTCCACAAGTTCTTTCCACGTGACATCATTTGTTACGTCATCATCTGTATCCTGATTGGTTGTTTTATCGCCTACGTCACCGGTCTCATTGATCTTTTCTTTGTGTGCATCTGAAGGATCTTCTGGTTTAACATGCACTTTATGGACCCTTTTACCGCCTTGCTTTACTTTTTGCCTGTCCAATCTTGTCAGGAATAATAAGAATTTAGGAATTGGTCTCTTATCATCGTCTAGTGTGTAACATCTAGCCTGTACAATTGTAACGACACACGTCAGTGTACTAGAGGCAGTCATGAGAACAAGCAGCACGGTCAAAATGGCTACAGATTCTGGAAGTATAGACGCTATTAATCCAAAATACACGGCGAATGTTAGAAATATCGTTACAGCATAGTCAATTTTAGCTTCCCCCGGAATGACAAACGTCAGGACATTAAGAATTGATAGGACTATTATTGGTAGAATGACTGTTAACAACGCGTAGGCAGGGTTACGACGTATTTTGATGATAAATATTATGACGTCATCATCTGGATCATCACCAAGCGACCAATCACGAGACAGTATCGTCCATTCTGGATTTTCTTCAAAGTCATCTAGCCCAAAACCAATATTTCCTGCCATAAGAGAGACCTGTAATTCAAAGATACAACAACTCAGAGTTATAACGGTAATACGGTTGCATAAATCGATTATTAAGGTATAAAGTGCCTAATGAAAAACACCACTTTCTAGCCATACGAAATGTATCAAATTACACACACTTGTAAATACACTTCACATAAGTTGATTCACCGTGCCGGATTTCAAGATTATGCCTCAAGAAGAAAATAATTTACAAATATCATTTTACTCTATATTCATATGCAAGGGAGGTAATTTTGAACATTTTTGTCAAATATTTCCATAAATATGCATTAATTCAAAATTCTAAACCGTACAAAATGCTTATGTTTGTATTTGGAATGGAAATGTAACACAGTTTAGGAATTACTGGCACTTTTCAAATTTTGCCGCAGGCTCTTTTGTGCTAATTAGGCCCTTCTCACCTTAATCTAATTTTAAGAAGCAGGCACTATAGAATATGGCCACACTGTACATATTTTCAGGCTGGTCTTGTTATATTCTGCCTGCCAAAGCGACCAGATTATTCCGGAATCCGCTTGGCCAACGGTAATAATTTTCCGTTTACACTATGCATATTTGATTTTCATGGAAACGAATTAATGCTTTGGTGGCCATCCGTAAGATATAATCAAGTGTAGTTAATTCATAAGCATCACCCTAGCTTTTTTAAAATATGTATATTTTGTGCACGAAGAAATAAATTATTTATCTGATATAATCAACTTACTTCATTCCTTGTGTAGCTCCAAGATACAAACTTCAGTCGACATGTTTGAGTGTCGAAGGGAAACTTTGTTACGTCCAGAGAGCAGGTGGAAATAAATACCTGTCAAGAATCATGCATATTCATTATCAAACTGAAATCAAATCAAGCAATGGAATGAAATTAAATATTTCGACATTCGTAAGTAATGAACCTATGAAATTGCCGTTATTGTACCACGTGGTGCACCGTAACAAGACCCAAATAGGGAATTATTTTATCTACTAAACAGTGACGTGATCTCGGACAAATAAAAGTATATCGTGGGTTTTGTTATAAAATTTCGTAACAATGGCTTGATTCAAGCTGTAGTTAGGCGATTTTATAACAATACCGACGGTTTATCAAAACAAAACGGTACACACAGTCTATTTCAAGCACAAAATTCGTTGCCATTGTATTATGTCTACAGATTGACATGATTGAGCGTAACCTCTATTAGGTTATTTCATCTAAGACCCCCCCCCCCCCGCACACAACAGCCTCCGGAAGTCGTCCTAGGAGTCTTAATACACCGCTCAAACGTTTAGTTTTTGTTATTTTTAGTAGCAATAGTCTCAATCCCAAAGCGTTTTGGTAACAATACTCTCGAGCCCAAAGCGTTTTGGTAACTATACTCTCGAACCCAAAGCATGACGTGCATACGAAGTCAACAATGAAACGGGGAACGATTGACTGTAAATCCAATAAAATAACCATCTTACCGGCTATTAACGAATACATTCAATTTCATAGTTTTTGTTCCACTTAAAACTTCGCTTTATCAGTGCATGTTGAATGCACGTGCGTCGTCATTGTTTTCTCCGCATACACTTACCACATAAAGTAACGCAACACTCATTCAATAACAAATATCTGAAAACTTGTTAATAAATTTAAGGATGTTTTTGTTTTGACATCATATGTAACATTTCATCAAACAGTAAACGAAACATCATAAGTATGCTAAGACATTTACAGAAAGAAATTTCAACCCAAAGACACCCGGTGTAAATTCAAAAGCCACAAACAATTTCATTGTAATAAATCATCCCTTGTTTTCATAAAAAACTGACATGTTCGTCACATCGACACCATTTTTGTTTGATGTTAAAGAGACTTAGTTCACTAATCCCGAAGGATTGTTCGTTCGCAAAACAGGTTTGTTGGAGGATTAAGACTACCACGAACGCACCTTTTCAGACAATCCCAAAAATGTTCAATAGCAGACGTGTTCTCGAATAAGGGCAGTAACCTTGTTTTGCTGCACAACCGTCGTGTGAAAGCAACGGTGTGTGCAGGGGCGCCATCCTTTTGCAACATGCCATTGACTCTTCCTCCATAATATCAGGGACAACAGGGCGCAACACATTGTCAACGTACCTACGAGTATCGCCTTTGGCATTTCATTTGTTTGTCCCAGCCCGCTTGCCTGGGCGTTTGGGTGAATTCCATGACTTTATGCAAACATCCGAAGCACAGATCTGCGACTCTTAAACTGAATCAGACCGTCTTTTGATCGCTAAGTTGTCTGAAATGACGAAAATTATCCCAAAATTTAGTCAATAGCAGATATAAAACGGTTTGCTTCTGGTTGAATAATTCATTTGCATTGGCTTACCCATGTCTGCCAATGTTCATTTATGTGGAATCTGCTGCTATTAGGAATTTGTTCCAATGTTGAGAGCTCTTTGGCTAATACCCTATCGACTGATTATAACTAGCCCAGTCGATGATCTGGATCGATCCTGCACTTTGGCGTTTGCTTTAAAATGCTATAAAATGGTATCACAACCTTGACACTGAAGAAAATTTTGACGCCAAGCTTTTAAGTCCATGTCAATTGAATTTTTCAGAACTCAAATTCAAGTGATATGTAGACGGCCGTTTTCCGGAAGTTATGACATGACGCTTAGTGCGTACAGTGACATTATTTTGTGTTTTTACTGTGTAACTGACAAAAAACCATCAGTAAAACTATCTTTTAGGATTGTTTCTTAACGTGCAAGACGTTAGGACGTGTTTAACGTAAAATAATAAAGGGATATAATTCTGGCTTGTTCATTGGAAATTGAAATATTTCATTTAAAATTTCTATCGTAATCTTTCCTTGCAAACTATAGAAAGTACCATTTTTGATCCTGGTTTGTTAAAAACAAAAATATTGAAATTTGAAAATGTTGCGTTACTTTATGTGGTAAGCGTATTTAGGGAGCCTCGTTTTGATAATGTCGATTTGTGACTATTTTAGTAACAATTCTCATGTATACAATGTTGATTTCCCATAAACCCATTTTTGCCCTCGGAAGTGTGTTCTGCGGGTACAGACTAAAACATAAGTGACAGGACATAATTAGTAAAATTACACGCTTGACTGGTTGTCCTAATGCATCTCCGTTAAGGCCCGGTCACATACGATATCACGGCCGTTCCGCGGCCGTATCACGGCTAAAATAAACCACCCGTGGAATGGACGCTGTTGGACGCGATGCGGCAGTGATACGGCCGTGCTATGGCAGTGGTATGGACGTGGTAGGACGCGGAATGAAATCGAAATTATTTTAGACGTGGTAATTTTTTTTGAACTGCACAAAAATGTTATCGCGGCCAAACCACGGCTGACAGACGCGATGAGGCAGTGGAACGGACGCGGAATGGCCGGGGATGGACGCGGTAGGCAGTGCTCCGGCAGTGCTATGGACGCGGTAAGACGCGGAAGTTAAAATGTATTGAATATCGCTAGAATCAGCTACTCTTGCATATCTTTGCGGGCAAAGTCTTAACTGGGAGCAGCAGTAACAGGAAAATGGACCCCTCCCTGCACTGACTTGGGATATTTTTTAAGATCCTTACATCGTTTTTGCCAGCTTGCTCGACAACTTTTCTGTTTTAGCATGATAAGCTTTGATTAGATATCTAAATTTTCTGTAAACTGTCAAGACTAGTCGTGTTCGACTGCCTTGATGCTAGTTGCCTACTAGCAATCAAATCAACTCGGTGGCTTATGCTAGGTTCCCTCTGCCGATCAAATTAAGTCGATTAAATCCGACCAATCGATCTATTACATATCGATTTTGCACGACATGGGTAATAAGAATTGGTCGGGGTTATCGAGCGTGATCTTCACCGCTCAGGCTTCTTACTTTATTGTTTGTAATTTAAAATATTCGTTAGAGATCGCGTAGAAAATTGATCGGGAAGCGATTTTGTAATCGGCTAGAAGATATAGCTGATCAGGAATCAATCGTGTCTGGATCTGCACCGCTCAGGTGTCACACTCATATTTTGCATTTCAAAATATCCGTGGGCGATCGCGTAGAAAATTGATCGGGAAGCGATTTTTGATCGGGTACATATATAGATATATCTGATCAAGAATCAATGGTGTCTGGAGATTGAGTGTGGTGGAGGTATATATCTTACACGACCTGCACCAAACCTGCAGTCGATCTCCTCGACTTGTACTTGTTTGATACTTAACTGCATCCCGATCAGCTCGACCTCTGTGTCATCAGGCCAATCGATTAAATCGACTGCAGACTTCGAAGTTGATCGACTAGAGATCGAGAAGAAATAATTAAGTACGGTTTAAGTACGGTTTAACGGGGAACTTGGGTGATCTGATCGGCAGTGTTTCTAGAATTAAGTTCTGACAAAATCGAACTAATTATAGGTTACCACTGCCGATCAAATAAAGTCGATCGCTTGAATTCCCCGACCAATCCTGACAAAACAACTTTTTCTCGATCTCTAGCCGATCAACCCGACTTCAATAGTCGATTTGGTCGGATAGGCAGATGAAGCAGAGGACGAGTTAATAGTATCTGGATTCACTCGAGTACAAGTCGAGATTATCGAGTGTAGGTTGGGTGCTGGTCGAGCGAAAGATATTAACCCGACCACAATCGATTCCCAACAACTATCATTTCCTGGGCGGGTCGATTTACTACCCGATCAATACACAGCCGCTTCCCGATCGTTTTTTTTTTTCACTCGATCGCACACCAATTTCTTTTTTACAATAATAAAACAGAAAGAAGCCGAAGCGATTCAGATCAAACTCGATTACCAGACCATTTCCGATTACCTATGCCGATCGATATCGATCTAAACTCGATCGCTTGATTGGGCTTGATCGAGTTGATCTGGTCTGCAGTGGGAACCTATGATAAATGACTTCTTCTTGATCTTTAGACAATCAAAAAATATCCTCTAGTGTACAGTCATTTTGATAGGGCGAATCGAGTACAAGTCGGGGTGACCGAATGCAGGTTGGGTACAGGCCGGGTAAAAGACATCAATCCGATCACGCTTGACCTTCAGACACGACTGACTCTCGATTAGATCGATCTTCTTAGCGATAAATACATAGTCGTTCCTAGATCAATCTCCTACTCGGTCGCATACGAGAATTTTTGAAATGTCAAAAAATTTCAATTGGAAGTCCGAGCGATGTAGATGAAGCTGAATCACCTAAACTACTCCCCATTACACATGCCGGCCGAACTCGATCTGTGCAAGATCGCTTGATATGTTTTGTCCAATTTGATCTGATCTGCAGTGGAAAAATAGCATTATATGCGTTACGGACGTTTTAGCCGCGATTAGGCAGTGGAATGGCAGTGCTATGGCCGTGGAATGGCAATGCTATTGCCGTGCTATGGCAGTGATTCAGACGCGATGTGGACGCGGTATCTTGTCGCGTGTTTTAACACTAGACGCGGTTGGAAGTTGTAGGCCGTGCTACGGCAGTGTTTCGGCAGTGGAACAGCCGCCGGCGGCCGTACCACGTCCATTCCGCGTCCATAGCACGGCTAAAACAAAATTGACCCAAAGTTACCGCGTCCAACCACGTCCAAAATATTTTGAGATTTTTTAGCCGTGGTATGGCCGCGGAACGGCCGAGATATCGTATGTGACCGGGCCTTTAGTTCTCGTTTTCCTTCGTGAGTTAAGTTTTAAATTATAATACCTATTTTAAAATGCATCATCACCGAGTACACACTTGTCACTGTAATAGAGTAGTCCGAGTTCGTCCTCTATTGCATCGACAGTAGAGAGAACCAAATAACAAGAATCACTCGATTCTCATAAATCTATCCGATAATTTGTGGGTGATAGGTTTTGCTCGAGAGGCATATTGAAAAAAAGTGATGTCTCCAATATTTAAGCCTAGGAGGTGGAATTAAAAGGAGGGGAACGCGAATATGCATTCACCTTTTTAGATATACCTATGCACGTTTGGCCTTTCGAAAATAATGACGCCTTTTGACTCGCCCTATAAAAAGGCTTGGAAAACATTGAGACAAAATAAGAAAAAAGCTAACCAATATTTTCTCCCCTTGCCTCAATTAGTGCCCATGCTATATTATACACATTTCATATTCAATCACCGTGTTTTTGTCACATACGCACTGGTGGTGAACTCGGCCAAAGCGAGGGTCGTTTTTCGCTACAACAAGGTACAGATATTTTGCGTTTAAAAGTGAGTTCAAAGATGTGATTGGATAGTTTTTCTAATAACAATGAACTTGTTCTAAAAATAGACCGGGTTTACAGATATTTATTGACAAACCGTCTGTGTTGTTATGAAATCTCGTTACTACGGCTTTATCGAAGCCGTAGTTACGATATTTTATAACAACACCGGCGGAATACTATGATCGCGAAAAAAACGTCCAACACTTTGGCCGAGTTCACCACCAGTGATACGGTAGCTTTCAACTTGGAACATTCTATTTTTTGTTCATAGGCGAGGGTTTCATATAGTTTGTTCAAGTAGTACAAAAGAGTTCACAGACGGAAGAATAAGAGTTTGTGTCGGGGATTTGAATCCACGACCTGCAGAACAGTAGTCAACGCACTAAAACTCTCGGCCACGCAGTCGAACAATCGATCATGTTACTTCTATATTATAATCAAAGTACTGAAAGTACTGTTAGAGAGCGTATTTTTACTATTTGACACAACATAAATTTCGAACTGTGACAGTATTGCATATCCTCGAATGCAGGTGGAGTTGTGTCAGGCCCGTAGGAAGCGATTTTATATTGTTGAAGCCCATGTCTCTGAATATTGAGGGGAGGTTAACTTGGATTTTCCCTAAATTTTCAGTGTGAAATAAGGAAAGATCAGCACTTTTGGCCATGCACTCAACCATAAATGGAGGAATATGTTAACTATTGACAAAAGAATCGAAGCCCCTTTTTCTGTGATGCAGCATAGTGTCACCATACCACAAAAAATTTACAAACAACAATTTTTGAAGTGGTCCATTTCAAAAGCTCATGCCAATGACAGAATATTATTAAAGTTTAGAAATGTGCACAAAATTATTCAGGAAATATTGAGGAAAAGGAGCCTCAATGTTTTCAAAAACTTTCTCTTAGAGACACGTTTTGATTGGGAAAGGTAAATTCAAATCAACCCGTTCATAAATGTATTGGAAGTTGGGTTGGTAAGAAAATTTGCTCTAATGACCCTTTTATTCATGGCACAACATACTATGGCTTTTCTACACATTACCCAGATAGACACTCACTATGCACTAGGACAAATTATACATCTCTTTCTGTGGAATGTGATTCTATTTTTTGACTGTTTGCATTGTCCAAAATTAGGTCACATGACTTGACTGAATGACCTGCATGACCCAATTGTGAATGGCAAATTACTAAACTGATCTATTTTCTATTTAAGACTTGATTATTTGATTTTTTTGCATAGATCATACAAGTCATTTATTTTATATAATGACATGTATAATTGTAGACTATTCCAATTGTTATTTAGATCTTTTTTTATCGTGATTCTCGTGATTGGAAGGAACTATTTTCGTTGTGCGGTTTGCAAAATATCGGTATTGGCTTCAGGCTGCAATAGAGAGACTACGCTCTCTAAAAACAATACTTGCAAGCAAACACCACCAACTTTTAACGATGTTTTTCGAAAGCAAACGGATTTGCACGAGGATGAATGTATTCGAAGAGAAATCTATTCATTGCATAAAGGTCAAATCATGTCAATGTGCAGCAACAATACATCTGAGATACTTGCTTTGCCGCAACAGGGATGGAATTATTTAGTCTTATTCCATGTTGGTCCATAAAATTACAAAACAACTCATCGGATTGGCCGTGACATACGTATCATCCAATCAGGTGGCTTTTACAATGTAAATTGGATTTAGACAATCGATTGTGAATACGCTCGATAATTATACTCGTGTACTAGCCAAAATAGAAAGCGACGTAAATTCATGCTTTCAATCTGCTTAAAATCCGGTGTTAACTTACATTAACATATGACAGGCACCAGTTAGATATCATCATCTATGACGCCAAGAAAATCAAAACCAGTTATATTTGTATATTTTACTCTAACCAATTACATGAATTAGATACCTATCTATATACGATTTTCCAAGACAAACACGTGCAAACACATGGTTCTGCACTGAAATGCGATGTATTCGCGGTATGCAGTCATTTCGTACCATAACCATTGCCGAGTTGTCAGTTTTATCGCTGATTAAATTCTTCAAAGCGTTTTTTCGTTGGTCAGAAGAAAATATCATTGAAGATGGCCCGTTACCTATGAGATGTTACTATAAGTTAATATCGGATTCTAATCAGACTGATACGTGTTTACTGCCTCACAATCGATCAACCCTTTATTTGTAACACAAGTATTTACAATATACACGTAACAAAAGAACAAATGGGCTGCTTGAAAGCGATATTCTTTACTTATGGTTGGTTAAAGGTAGTCTATCCCTAATGAGATTCGCGCGACGTTAAAATTATTCGGATGACGTCGAAAATATTCGGCGGTGGTACTTTCCACCGCCGAATGTTTACGACAGCGCCCGAATAAGTTCAGATACTTGACGAAAATATATCTACTAAAAATGACTTTTCTAAACGATGCTCTGTAAGACATGTGGCTACATATGTACATGTGTATTTATTTTCCAAAGGAGGCCGTCCCAAACATGGGGGTATAAAAGGAGTTTTAAATGTGAATTAGGGTCTAAATAAACATTATATTGGTATTCTCATGCAACTTTTGCACCTAACCGTTATCATTAAGACAGATGACTGACTTATATCAAGTATCAAAAATATATTGGTCAAGTTGTAACCAAAGTTTGACAGAGTCACCCAGCATTGGCCGCGGGTTTGTTCTACGTGACTACATACATATTTCCAGATAAGAGGACAGAACTGCAGATAAGAGGGGGTATTGGCATTTAAGAATGCAATATGTATTTATTGTTTCCCAAATCCTATGTTGTTTACACATTTGAATCTAATCGAGATTTGAAATATCAAAGTTAGAATGTCTTTACCCAAATTTTCTTTTGTTTTAGAGGGGTAAACGCCTTTTAACTTTATTCTAATTCTAAATCCGTTGATGAACATTTGCGGATATTGAAAGGCCATTATCCCCTATTATCCTGAGACCCATGTATACCTCAAAAGGTGTCCAAGTCATTGACCCGTTATATTTGTTCTCTATAAGCACATAGTCCGATCCGAATCCATCGAAGTCCAGGAACGAGTTTGCTAACGAAATGTCTGGTCTCCAAACTTCTTTCTGTAAAAATTGCAAATCTTTTCCAAACAAGAGCTTTTTTTAAAGAATTCTTAAGATGTTTTAAGACCTCGATTCTGACCGAGGTGTTCCAAATGCCCAATACTTCAAACAAATGACGTCATGATGACGTCATCTATATGAAGTATTGAGCATTACCATGGTACCCAATCTCCGAGCAGAGTTGTCGTTCGTTACTCTCACATACATCTCTGCAATGGCCTGGGCGTATGAATGACAAGAATCTTGTCAAACCGAGGAAAACGTGTATTATTACTGTTTAACTGTTTCATGTGTAACATAATAAAGTAGACAAAGAAATGATGATTCTGGTTACATTTGAAAGGCACTATAACTGATGAAATAACCCATATACAATGGAACTATTTTCTCAAGCCTCCTTACCAATGGCAGGAATTTTGTGCTAAAAATAGACTAGGTTTAATGTTTTGTTTTGATAAATCGTCGGTGTTGTTATATAATATCGTATCTACGGCTTGAATCAAGTCGTAGTTGCGAGATTTTATAACAACACTTACGAAATACTATTGTTTGTCCGAAATACGTCACGGTTAGCTGGATAAAATCGTTCCCTATCAGAATGAAACGTACAAAAAATTTGAATGAATGACATCAATCTAAAAAAATTAAATTATTTTCGTTGGAAAATGATATTAAATTTTAAGCAACGTGAAGTATGACATATTTTTGACTTTGGAAAAGAAAAATTATTTGTTATTGCCGTTTTGATGTGATAGAAAGTGACGTAATCTAGCAGATGATGACGCAATACTCTCTGAGGCAACTACAGAGGTGAATGTAATGAATGAACCGTGTGCAAGAGAGTGCATGGTACCTAGGAGCATTCGTAGCAACTATACACCCAAACACAGTTCCAACTTGTTACTAAAAATAGTAACACTTTTTGATACCAGATCGAGGCTCTGGCCCAAATGAGAGCAAAGCATCCAACGTGCAATGGAAATGAACGGAGGAAAGAAGAATTTTAAGAGGAATCACACTCCGTTTAGTGATGACTCCTCTGTGAATCTCGACGGGATATCATTGACTGACTTCCAATTATGGACTTTACCGGCTTTTAAGTCATTTTTGACCCTCCGATAAAGTAATAACCACGGATCTTTGAGGACCTAGCCGCCAGGTTCAACTGTCATTTTCACGTAAACCCCCCTTCCCCAACAAAAAAAAATGTATGAAACATGCCATTTTCAGTGTGAAGATGACAATCTCAGTACCGAAAGGCTGATGTAGATAGATATTTTCATTATAATTATGTTAGATCAATTTTATAATAAAAGCATTGCTCTTAAAGCCCATTTCCCAAACCACAAATTATTTAGACTTTTCAAGTTTGACAACGGCTTAACCCTTTCCTAAACGGCACCTGATTCAATTTGGAAGCTCTTGCAGACAACAGAATGGGCATCTTGAAAGTAGGATTTTTGTATGTGCAAGGGCGAATCTAGAGAGGGCGGGGAGTTCGGGGTGTCCGCCACCCCCCCCTGGAATCAGCCGAAAATTGAGTGTTGACTATATAATCAAATCGTCAATATGATGTTATATATAATACTACAATCGGGTCACTTTGGAGTCAAAACAGGAAGTGACGTCATCAGCGTCCCGTCGACGTTAATGACTCATAGCGTCCTCCTTATAGAAAAGGGAGAACCGGAAGTAACGTCATCCGCGTCCCTACGTCTCCCCCCTCCGACGTATATGACTCATAGCGTCTCTCACCCTTACAGAGTTGAAAAAACTGAAATGGCTCATGGAGTGCCCTTATCAAAGAAGATATCAGTATTTCAATTTCCGCACGTTATATAAAAACGTTGAGGGAAATTAATAACCTATTCCGACTATAAAAGTAGATGACAAGAAAATGCGCTAGCAATAAAATGTCGAGAGAAAAGAAAACCGTTAATAAATCGATAAATCGCGGCTAATTTGAAAAGCGTGCTTAATGGACATTTAAACATTCCAGCGGCTAGTCTAGGGACCCTTATCCATCGAACTATACCCCCAACCCTTTTCCGAACGGGAAATCGCGCGTCGATCGTTTGGTCGACTGAATCGCGAGTCCTTGTCCGAACGACTGGCGGACAACTCCGGGGTACACCGTAGTAGTTTATTAATCTTTATTTATCGTACGTTAATCGTCTTATTTTTAGAACCCTACCGAATGCCGTCGATTAGGGGTAAACAGTGTAAAGGTTTTGTTAATGACCGGTCCAACGTGAGATGAAACCCGATACCGCAGTGGGCGTAAAACAGAGCTATCGCGCGCGTACAGGTATTATCGTTAAGGCTTTTTTCGCGTTAGGATTTACTACCGTAGAGCTGTAACCCTTTTTCTACCTCTTCGACGGCACGATCGCTGGTTCTTTATTTTCAAGCGATCGAATTAAGTCGGGAAAGTATTTACGGAAAAAGAAGAAATTGTCTATGAGAAATCCCCTTGTTATTATTAACGTATATTTTGTCGTCTGCATTCGGGAAAGTATTTACGGAAAATAAGAAATTGTCTATGAGAAATGCCCTTATTATTAACGAATATTTTGTCGTCTGCATTCGGGAAAGTATTTACGGAAAAGAAGAAATTGTCTATGAGAAATGCCCGTATTATTATCGAATATTTTGTCGTCTGCTGCAGAGCGAAACCTAAAACGATCGGAAAGGGCTAATCGCCTGACCTAACGTGACCTCAAATGACCTTAACTAGGCTATTCTGTGCCCGTTAGGGCCGCTCTGTGTTCATTGATAAATAATAACAAATTACCCCATACCCAAACAGGCCCTGTATTTTTGGCAGTCAAAATTGAAACAACTCTCTAAAGAATGAACATAAGAGTAAATTGTATGACTTTTTTGCTATCGACACCTTTCCCAAGCAAGCCACGTATTTTTAACACGGGCCTCATTGAAACAAGACGCTATTTACACATAGAAAAGACGGAATTGTACAAACATTTTCCTCCTTTGATCTCAACATTTTCGACATTGTGCATAAATACTATATCAGCATCAATGGGTCTATTTTAATCGCGTGCCATAAGAGAACAGGACTCCTTTCAGCATTTTTTTTTTTTTTTTTGAACGAGGGTTGTTCTAAAAGTTTGTGTCTGGTAATTAGCTCTTTCCCATACAAGAACAGACTTTGTTTTCGTTAACCCTTTTCCAAACTACAGATTGGGGAGACAATACGAACGGGAGGATAATTCCTATCTCGCAGGCTGATCAGGAGTCATGTTGTTCTTAATATAATGGGCCATAAAAACAGAGACAATATTTCTGTTCATAAATATTTATTGATAGGCTACATACACAACATAAACGAGTACAATACATATCAGAGTCTACGATATTCATTACACACACATCCCGGAAATGATCTTTCGTGTCTAGTATTGAAAATCCGAATTGACGAAATTGAGTTTCTGTCGTTTTCACGGCTTGTAGATATGCATCGCAGTATTTCTACGTTTGCGTGGAGCCTTCGTTACGTTTTCTTCAGCCTTCCTACGTTCCACTTCCGATTGAGCCATTTCGACCGCTTGGGCTACGGGGGTAACCAACTTCACCGATGGTTGTCGTTTCATTTCCGCCAGTTTTCTGAGTTGGTGTCCGCTTCCTACCATGTATCGACCTTTATGATCGGGTTTAACGTAACCGTCCCTCAAGTCCTTGAAATGTTGGTACCATTTCTCCGGATCTTCTTTATAGGGGACCCATTTTTGTTGTTTATAATCATATACCTCTATG